>JARJDZ010000829.1:0-10530 GCA_030264555.1 Aleochara sp. GC000083
TATATTGATTAGTTTTTCTGACATTCCAAATGGGAATGTATTTGAGTTTTGGATATAAGGCTTCATTAATAGAATTTTTAAGGAAGAAGATGTGAAGCAAAACATAAAAGAACTAGCAATAATAAAAAGTGAGTGGAAACTAAAGTTCAAGTTATAATGAGTCAAAATTATGTATTATTGAAATATTCTACTTGACATAGAATTTCGTCCGCAGGTCAACACTCTAGGTTCGTAGGTCAACCAATTTTGAATAAGTACCTAAAGCTCTAGAGATTTGTATCCGTAAAATCACTTAACGGATTCATTATGACTAAACGAATTTTAATTTCTATTCTTTCTGTTTTTTGTTGTTTAATTCTGAAAAGTCAAACAAAAATAGAACAAGAGCCATTGATCCTAAAAGATCAATATCCAAACAAACAAATTGATATAAGAGAAAGAATTGATACAACCTCTCTCCAATTGTTGGATATACCTACATGGTCTGAAAAAGACAAAATATACACGCAAAGTACGGACTTTAATTTTAAGATTAAGAAGAATCCTAAAATTAAAATACCTCATAGCAATTTGATTACTCCCGCAGTATTGATTTCTTACGGAATTGCAGCCCAATATGTCAAACCATTGAAAAAGTTAGATAAAGAAGTTCAATCATCTGCAACTAAACACATAGTTAAACGTATTCCAGCTGATGACTATATACAATTTGCTCCAGCGTTGGGTGTTTATGCTTTTGATTTGATGGGGTTAAAAGCAAAACATAATTTTAGAGATCGTACAATTGTAATGGCTACATCGAATTTGTTGATGTGTGCTGTGGTACAAACCATGAAACACATGACTAAGGTTACGCGTCCTAACAGCTCCAACAAGCAGTCATTTCCTTCTGGGCATACAGCCACTGCCTTTGTCAGTGCACATGTACTTTTCAGAGAGTATAAAGATACAAATTTTTGGCTGGGAATCAGTGGTTATGCTGTAGCTACTACTACAGGAGCTTTGCGAGTGGCGAATAATAAACATTGGGTAAGCGATGTCGTGGCAGGAGCGGGTATAGGTATTTTAAGTGCTGAAGTAGCTTATTTACTTCTACCTTCAATACAAAAGATATTTGGGATTGCTGAAACTAATAAGAGTCTGGTTATTGCTCCGATGATTTCTGGTCGACAATATGGTGTTGGTGTTTCTTATACTTTTTGACATAGACTATTTCCCAATAAGTTTTTTATTGACAACTACTTTGAATAGATCATCACGACGGTATTTTGAAAGAGGTAGCTCCTCTTCACTTACATAGATTCTACCTCCTTTTATACTGTCAATGTGGGATATATTTACTAAAAAGGATTTATGAATTCTAAAAAAGAATTCTTTTGGAAGCATCTCCTCGGTTGCTGTCATTGTTTGATGTACTAAATGTACTTTATTGGGCAAATGAATTTTTACATAGTTTTGCATTGATTCTATATATAGTATATCCGTCCATATAATGCGTATAAATGAGTCCCCTTGTTTAATGTAAATATCTTTATCGTCACTCTCCACATTCTGTTTGAGCAATAGTTGTGAAACATAAAGATCTTTAGCCTTCTGAACAGCCTGAAAAAAACGCTGAAATGCAATAGGCTTCAATAAATAGTCTATAACATTAAGACGATAACCTTCCAAAGCGTATTCAGAGTAAGCTGTTGTTAATATGGTTAAAGGGGTAGTATCTAGTGACTTAAGGAACTCAATTCCTGTCAGATCGGGCATGTTGATATCCAGAAATATCAGATCTATTTCTTTTTCTTTTAATACAGTTGTCGCCTCGATAGCTGAAAAGCAAGTGTCTACAACTTCCAAAAAACTCAATTTATCAATATAAAGTTTGATTCCTTCTATTGCTCCTGGTTCGTCGTCAATAATCAGACATTTCAAACAAGAGTTATTTAAATTATTGGTCATCATCAAGGGTTATTATAAGTCTTGAATGGTAAGTATTTTCGGTTTCATGAATCCCAAGATAATATTTATTTGGGAATAAAAGTTCAAGGCGTTTCTTGAGATTTTCAAGACCCATCCCCGAATCTGTAGATGCTGCTCGTTTTAAGGATGATCTTGAGTTCTCTACCTCAAAAATTAGTTCTTTATCATTTTGTTTCAAATTGATGTCGATGTATCCTTTCTGAAATTTAGATCTTGAAACATGTTTAAATGCATTTTCGATAAAAGTAATAAGCAGTAAAGGGGGTATCTGCGTCTTACTATTTTCCACGAGCCAATTAACTTTTACCTCTAACGTATTTTCCCAACGATATTTTTCAACTTCAATATAATTATCCATGAAACGAGTTTCATTCTCAATGTCGACATATTCTTTCATAGCACCATAAAGTTGGTAGCGAAGTATATCCGAATATTTTATCAATAAAGAAGAAGCCAAATCAGAATCTTTTTGTATCAAAATATGTATATGATTTAATACGTTAAACATAAAATGTGGATTGATTTGAGCCTGTAAAGATTGAAGTTGGCTTTCTAAATGTTCTTTTTGTAATACGAGGTGTTGTTCATAGAGCTTAGCATGTTCGAAGTAGAATTTCAACCCTCCAAATCCAAGATTAATCAAAATAGATAATGGCAACCATCCAGAAGTTGCAGAGATAAAAGATTCTTTATCCTCAGAGTTCTCGGATAAGGGTAATATCCCATATGTTTCTAATAAAGACAACCCTTCTTGAAATAACCATAGTATAGAGGACTGAAAGATGGCGATCAGAAGTATTTGTCCGACCATTAAAAGTATTTTATTTTTTGTAATCGATTTGGGTAATATATGATTACATAAAATATATGTAGTACCAATGAAAGTTCCTAAAAGAGCAATTGCCGATAATACCTTTTGGATTATAAGGGGATAGTCTGAGTCGTCCAGAGCCCACACTATGCCAGAAATGAGAATCCATAGTAGGAAAAATATACTATTGAAGCTTTTTAATTGATATTTTTTCATCTACAAATATTAATTAATTGGTTTATTGCTAATAAACGTCAAATGTAATAATATTAGATTATGATGATATCATATTATTATAAAATCAAGCTACTACTTATCCTTCATTTTCGGCATTATATCTTATGCCTCATAATATACGCTCGTAACATAGCACGAAGAATGTTTTTTAGATTATAGTTTGATTGGCTTTAGAGTATCGATAGGTTTGTGTTATAAACAGGTATAGTGTCAGGGGCATGAGGTGTATTTAATAGCTCTAATTACTATTCTATAAATAGTTAGTGTTCGTCTTTGAGTTTACCGATAAATTTACGGACTATCGAATATAGATTTTATGGATAAACGGATGGTGGATAATCAACCCTTGTTGTTAGACAAGTTCGATCACGATCTGGATGGGCGTAGTGGTCAACTATGCAAAATAGAAGCTCGCACACTCCGGTTATACAAACCTTACGATTTGGAGAAAGAGCAGTCTTTACCTATATCGGGGAGATATCAAGTATCGATGGGTATTATATGCAGATCAAGAACAGAAAATAAAAAATTTTCATGATGCTTTTGTTGAAGAAAAGGAAGCCTATCGGGAGGGACATCCTTTTTATTCTCAATTTGTATCTTTAAGTGCAGGTACAATTACAGAAGATCCCAATCATCCTTGCGATTGTACCTATTGGTTTTTACCACCTATCAAATTTCAATTTCAGGATCAAGTAAAACAGAACCACGCACGCATATATGTACCATCAAATACATATCTAAATATAAGGAACTCCAAGGTTCTATTATTGATGGGTAATGGGTCAATCGTACTGAAAGCATTATAGAATATATTAACTATAAATCGTATTTTAAGCCGAAAGCAGTAGTGTAGTATTTTCATTAAGTATGCTTTAATTATTCTGCAAATCGTAAAATCGCGGTTTGCATGTAAATATTATTTATCTTTGTGAGATAACCAGTTATTATCGAACAAATTTATACACATTATGAAAAAAATATTGTTATTGGGAGTATTTATTATATCTATAATATTGGTATCATGTACCTCCAATGAGAAAAAAGCACAGAATCTTATTAAAGCACACTTGAAGGAAACTCTTCATGATTGGGATAGTTACGAATCTGTTAAGTTTGGCACTCTAGATTCTGTTTATACAACTGTTCTTGACAATCCTCTTTATATTGTCTATGTAGATAAATATTTAGAATATGTTGACTTATTAAAAAAATCAGTAAAAGAGGCTGAAAGTTATGGGGAGATGTCATCTGATTGGGCTCTCTTAAAAAGGGGTGCTGCTCTTAATAAAGGACAGAATAGTCTTGTCTTGATAGTATAGACTATTATAAACCAAAGATGAAAGAAATTGAACTAAATTTCAAACCAGAGTTTAAAGGTTGGGGAATGGAGCATAGTTTTAGAGCTAATAATGCAGGAGGAAATAAGGTTATAAGTCATTATATATATTATTTTGATAAGGATATTACTAAAATAGTTAATTCAGAAGATGCTAGTGAAAAAGATAAGGATTAACATTTTATCTCATAAAACACTTATATAATCCTCAAACTGCAAATTTACCATTTGCGGTTTTTTATTTGCACAGTTCAAAAATACTCCTCGCATTTGTAATGCGAAAATTATTATTGATTATGAACAGAAGACAGGATTTACCACGCAGGGGCTACATTCGGTCTATAGATGAAATTTGTTTCCATATTGAAGTAAAGAGGGTAATGAGTTGATAACTATATAAATGACGAAAACCAATAGACTTGTAATCTATTGGTTTTCTATAAAAAAGAGGTTCCTGGCGGATTCGAACCGCCGTAAACGGTTTTGCAGACCGGCGCCTAGCCACTCGGCCAAGGAACCATTTGTTCTTTGCGAGTGCAAATATACACCAATAAGTTTATTTTTCAAAGTGTTTTGCTTGCTATTATTTTTTAAGATTGTTCTTAAGAGGCTTGTATTTATATAACTTTTACACAATCAGATGTTTGTAAATTTATATATTATTTAAACTATAAATATTTTTTGAAAAAATTATATATTTTTAGTCATTTCGATGTGTTGTATTCCCACTTCAATAAAGAGATTGCCTTGAGTTTTATAACCTAGTTTTTCGTAAAACTTAATTGCAGTTTGGCGTGCATGTAAATATAGTGTTTGGTAATTTTTAGTTTTAGCTATGCTTTCAGCAAAAGTAATTATTTTACTGCCTATTCCTTGCTGTTGATGATCCTTACAAACTGCCATTTGACGTAGTCTTATTGTTGTTTCAGATAAAGGAGTCATAAAACAGCATCCTAAAAGTTGATTGTCCTTATTAGAAAAGCAACCTACATGTATTGCCTCCTCTTCATCCAATAAATCTTGCTTTGTAAATTCTATTCCGAAAGGTTCTCTTAATATTTTATTTCGTAGTTTAATAGACTCTTGATGTTCGGAGCTATTATGTGGAATTTCTTTTAAATACATTTTACAATTTACTTATGGGGTTTGTATAAACTCTTTCTTTAGTATGCTGTAGATGGCTAAATCGATGAACTTATCTTTAGATAATTGTTCAGCTTCACGTAAGATACCTTCTTGGGTAAATCCTAATTTTTCGGCTATTTTTCTACTTTTATAGTTTTCAACCCCAGCTAATATGCGAATGCTATTTAGGTTGTATTTATTGAATCCTAGTTCTAATAGTTTTTTTACCGATTGGGTTATAATGCCTTTTCCTTGTGCTTCTTGAACTATCCAATAACCAATTTCGGATTTACGATTAGCTTCATCGAAATTATTGAATCCAATCAAGCCTGAAAATATATTTTTGTAGTATATAGTATATACTATTTGTTTGCTATCTAAGGTTTGCTGTACAAAATTATGTGTAAAAGCAATATCCTGAGTCAGTTCTATAAAAGGGAGCCATTCTGATAAATAGGTTCTATTCTCGTTAATAGCATTATAAATTTCGGTAACCATATTTATATCTATGGGTCGTAATATTATGTCAGAGTCAATTTGAATCATAGAATATTAAAAAAAGTTTATTCAATCTATAAGGGTAATATAAATATTTATGTAATATTTACTTATGCTTATTTCTTTTCTGCTGGGCAGTTCTTATGGTTTTTTTCATAAACCTATCAGCAGCTTCTTTGCATTTGAATATTTTTTCAGATGTAAGAATTGTTTTCAATTTTAAATAATATGTTCGTTTCAGTTCAAAGTCTTTTAATTCTGTGTCTAAACAAGTATTTAATAATTTATCATAATCAGATTCAGTTGTTGCGTCCTTATTTTTAAGAGTTCTCACCTCTTGGCGTAATTGTCTGTTTAACTCAAATCGTTTTTGAAACAATTCATTAATTATTGGTATAACTACAGAGGCTTCGGTAGGTGTTAGTTGTGCGTGTGATATAATAAAATTTGCTTTTTGCTCTCTAAATTTGTCTATATCGAAATGTGTATGTTTGCTATGGGTAGATTGTGCAGAGATCTGCATCATGCTACAAAACAAAACGAAGAGAGTAAACAGATTTCTGATTTTCATTATGTTTTTTACTTTGTTATGCTGGTTTAATGTATATATAATCGTTTATAGAACTATTAGAAATCAATAGATTCTTGATATGCTAATTCTATAATTTCATCTTCTAAAAATAAATAGTAGTCATCTTGGGTCGATGCTAATTGTTCATTAATAACATCATGGGTTGTATTGTTGGAAAAATTAGTTTGTTGTGTATTCCATAAACTCACAAGTGTAATGCAGGCTAGGATTGACGCTGCTACAGACCATTTTGAGATGGAAGTCCAAAGCGAGGCTTTCTTTTTAGGTATAGCAGGGAGGCTAGATAGTAATTCCGATTTAAAATTTTCAAAATAACCCTCTGGAACTTTGTAAGGATTAGTTTTATTAATCTTATTTTCAAGCATTGTATCTAAATTTCATTTATCATTGGACTATGGGTAGTGGTCAAAGTTTAATTTGTTTTTGATAATATTTCTTCTATTTTTTTTACAGCATGGTGGTATGAAGCTTTTAAAGCACCAACTGATGTGTTGAGGACTACGGACATTTCGTCATACTTCATCTCTTCAAAGTATTTCAAGTTAAATACAATTCTTTGCTTCTCAGGTAGCTTTAGTATTGCTTTTTGGAGTTTTAGTTGAGCTTCATCACCATCAAAAAACGAATTATCCTCAAGCTTTTCTATAAGTATAGAATTGTCATCTATTGACAAATTGTTTTGTTGTTTCTGCTTGTTAACAAAGGTTATGCTCTCATTTATAGCAATTCTACATAACCATGTAAAAAGTTTAGAGTCTCCTCTAAATTGGTTAATGTTTGTCCATGCCTTTATTAAAGTGTTCTGAAGTACATCGTTTGCATCGTCATGCGAAATTACTATTTTTCTGATTTGCCAATATAGTCGTTCTGTATATATGGATACTAGCTTAGTAAACGCCTTTTGTTGCGTTCTCTCGTTTCTCAATTCTTTAATTAAAAGCTCTTCGCTATAGTCCACTTTATTCATCAAATCATTTTATACCTCTTTTCTAATATAGTCCATGTTTTACTAATTACATATCAGAATCATCGCCAAAATCTTCGTCATCAGTATCAAAAGTTGTTCCTTGTCCATCTTCAAACCACGATATAAAGCCATCAACTTTAGATGCATTATTGTTCCACCATTCAAGTGATACGGGGAAATATGAAACACTTATATATCTGCAATATGCATCAAAATAACCAGATTCTAAAATTTCAGCATAAATAGGTACAAAAAAGTCCCATAATAAACCTTTACGATAGTCGTCCTGCGATCGGCTTAATCCAAAAAATATAAGTTTCGATGCTTGTTCGAAAAAAGCATATTGAAAACGTTCATCTTCAACTTTAGGTTGAATGTTTTGTAGTTCGTTGTACAAACGTTGTCGGTCAATCCCGTCTTCAGGCGTTAATCTAGGCGATCCTGCAGGTAACTGCTGAGTTAATAAATCATACATTTCGCCAAAGGCATCTTTTGATCTGTCAGTATTTGGTTCTAGCAATAAAAAGAAATGAAAAGCAAAGAAACTTTGTACCCATCGGTCAGAATCACTTAAAGCATATGCATATAATAAAAATGCGCTAGGGTGGGTTGTGTCTATTTCTATTGCTTTTTGTAGATGATAAATCGCTAGGTTTAGATTTTTTGCTTTAAAATGGCTTAATCCTAAGTTGTAGTGTAATAAATATTCATCGCCACAACGCTGCAATGCCTCATCTAAGAGTTTTATGGCTTGCGGCAATTTGTTCATGTCGGCTAATGCTGTGCTCTTTACACAATAGGCATCAACAAGCAGTGGTTTAAAATTTGCATTAATAACTTTGGTGCTATATTTGAGTGCATTATCGTAATTTTTTAATTGTAAATATGATAGTGCCATCTCGTAAGTGGCGGACATTGAGGATGGGTTTACTTTTAAGGCTTGTTGATAATAGCTTATGGCGTCATTATACCGACCTCTGTCGTGCAAATTAACACCTTTTCTTATAAGCTTTTCAGACGAAGCTTGTCCAAAAGCTGTTGTTGTATAAGCAAAACTTAAAAGTAGCGAAAAAATAATTATAGGAAAGCGCATTGTTGAGGTTGAATTTTATATGTAGTAATGAATTTTATAACAAAGTGTTTTTATGTTGAGTACTTCTAAGTTTCCAAAACATTTTGTTATAATGATATTATAGAATAGCAAAAGTAATAAAAACTATACGATTTTTTATTGAATCCTTTATTTATGTTTGTAATTTTTTTAGAAAAGAATCTTTATGGCGGTTCTATGATTGCAATTTTTATTTTTTTTATTATTGTAAAATTTGACTTGAAATATTTATAACTTTGTATCTTAGTTTTTTTAGAATAAAACATGTAAATGATAATATAAGTAATGTTAACACTCACAAGAATTAGCGATAACCCTGAAGAGGTTATAAAGAAATTGGCGATTAAGCATTTTGATGGAAAAGAGATTGTTTACGAAGTCTTGGACATAGATAAAAAAAGACGTGAAATACAAACTTCGTTAGACTCTCATTTGTCTGAAGTAAATGCCCTATCTAAAAGTATAGGTGCTTTAATGAAAGAAGGAAGAAAAACAGATGCAGAATCGGCTCGTGAGCGTGTGTCAGAAATAAAAAAAGAAGTAAAGGTATTAGAAGATGCTTTGAAAGAATGTACTATAGCACTCGAAAGTTTATTGGTTACAATACCTAATTTGCCTTCGGCAGAAGTTCCAGAGGGTAGGGTGGCTGCAGATAATGTTGTTGAGAAAGAAGGGGGTAAGTTACCTCAACTAAGTAATAACCCATTACCACATTGGGAACTTGCGAAAAAATATGATTTAATTGACTTTGAATTAGGTGTAAAAATAGCTGGAGCAGGCTTTCCTGTTTATAAAGGAAAGGGGGCTCGGCTTCAGCGTGCTTTGGTTAACTTTTTTTTAGACAAAGCTCGTGATGCTGGATATTTAGAAATACAACCTCCTTATGTTGTAAATGCTACATCAGGATATAGTACTGGTCAGCTGCCCGATAAGGAAGGGCAAATGTATCATGCAACGCTTGATGACTTATATTTGATCCCAACAGCAGAAGTACCTGTTACAAACATTTATAGAGATGTTATTCTTGATGAAAAAGATTTGCCTTTAAAAAATACAGCCTATTCTGCTTGTTTTAGACGTGAAGCGGGTTCATATGGAAAAGATGTGAGGGGGTTAAATCGTTTACACCAGTTTGACAAAGTTGAAATTGTAAGAGTAGATACACCTGAACATTCATACGAATCGTTAAAAGAAATGGTAGCGCATGTTGAAAGTTTAGTAAATGAGCTTGAGCTACCTTGGCGCATACTTCGATTATGTGGAGGCGACATGGGCTTTACATCAGCGTTAACTTTCGATTTCGAAGTGTACTCAGCAGCACAAGAAAGATGGTTAGAGGTAAGTTCTGTTTCTAATTTCGAAAACTATCAAGCTAATAGACTCAAATGTCGGTATAGAACAAGTGACAAGAAAACACGTTTAGTCCATACTCTTAATGGAAGTGCATTGGCATTGCCTCGCATTGTAGCTGCATTGTTAGAGAACAATCAGCATGAAGATGGCATTTATATACCAAAAGCGTTAGTTCCATACACAGGATTCGATAAAATAGATTAAATGTTTAGAGCTATTTATTTTAATATCTGAATATTTAGATTATTTTAAATTAATAGCATATAACACTTATATCTAAAATTATTATATTTGTACAATAACCCTTAAAATCAACAGTGTTTATGAATAAGTTTACTGGATTTGGTTTCTTTCTATCTCTTTTAGTATTATTTGGCTCATGTAAGTCGAAGGAAAGTGCCTATCAACGTGTTTATGAAGCTGCGAAAGAAAGAGAAGTTGACGACAATAAAATGTCTAACAATACGGATTCGCAGCCTACCACAATAACCAAGCAACCTACTTACCCGGTATATGATGCAACAGA
>JARJDZ010000833.1:0-62914 GCA_030264555.1 Aleochara sp. GC000083
ATTGAAAAAAAGTTTGTAGCGAAAAAAGTGAAACGAAATTCTTAAAATCGCTCGAGTTTTCAAAAATTTTCATATCTCCGAAACTACTGAACCGATTTGGATGATTCAAACGGCATTAATAGTATTTTGGCGAAAAAATAACATTGGTCATGGTCCCGACTTTGTCCGGGACCCGGAAATACCCGAACAAGAAAACTAGGGTTCTAAAAATGAAAAATTTTCGCTTTTTTTCACGCCTTTAACTGCGTATAACTTTTAAACGGTTGGTCCAAATAAACTAAAATTGGAACCAATTGTAGGTCTTAATGAGTACTTTCCAAAAACGTATGGGTTCATGCCCTTTTGGCCCCAGGAAGCGCAGAAATCGGCTTCGAAGAAAAAAATTGAAAAAAAAGTTTGTAGCGAAAAAAGTGAAACGAAATTCTTAAAATCGCTAGAGTTTTCAAAAATTTTCATATCTCCGAAACTACTGAACTGATTTGGATGATTCAAACGGCATTTATAGTATTTTGACGAAAAAATAACATTGGTCATGGTCCCGAAACTGTGCAGGACTCGGATATACCCGAACTTGAAAACTGGGGACCTAAAACCCCATACACTAATAAACCGTGAAATAGAGCAATAATCTATAGCAACAATTCAATGCTGCGTACTTGAAACACTCGGATTAATAAACAAAAGCACTCAATACGTTAAACATTCGACCCGTTTTATCGATTGCAGCGCGTTGAAAGCAAATAACCGAGAGAGCAATTGAAAACATTTGAATAACGACGATTCCCGAACGAAAACTAACAACAAAATTGCAATGGCAATAGGTCGATAGTGCAAGTGCATTAATAAATAAACAAATAGATGATCGGTGTGCTCAGAACGCTTCGGCTCGAATTTCCTATCTACTTCCTTCAATGCGATTCGAAATTCATTAATAAATATTCCATTCTAACTGTCGTTCTGGCTGGCGCGCTTCGCTGGAGCGCGTTCCTCTCATGCAAACAGGAGAATTATGCAACGGGGAACGCTCCGAAGAGGACTTTTCAACATTATCGACATCGCGGTCTTCTTCAGCTAACGGAGTCAGAATTCAATCGTAATCAATTCGCGTGCTCGTTCATTAATTATTATTCACTCGACGCGCTCGTTCGTTGTTTCATTAATGAGTCAACGATTAACATTTAATAATTATGATTAAACATAAAGCTTGTTGGTCGACTGGTCTACAAAAGAAAACGTTGGTCTAGACGTTTTTTCAAACATTTGTTACTTTGAAATTTTCAATTTTCTAACGTTGAAATAAACAAATTTCATTCTTGCAAAATGTGAAGACATTTTGTGACGTCATATGACGAAATCAAAACATGCTGTCAACTTGAAACGTTGATGCAGATATGATGAATGCAGAAATGCAATACAATTCGCAATAATAGCCGCCATTTTAAGATAATAACAAATTTCATGTTTACCATAAAAAAAAACTAAAGATTGCTGAACAAAATGGGACGTTTTAGACAGTAGTTTAGCCTAGTAACCCAGAATTGATGGATAAATATAAATATTTACGCGACGCGGTAGAGAAAATCAAAGAAAATCCGTTTGGAAATAGAAAAAACGTGATTGACAATGAAATCTTCAAATAAGCGCCATGTGAACTATTTTTAAACCGTTTGTGTGAATGCCAGAGATCACGAATGAAAATAGAAATACGAGTTAAATATAAACGGGGAAATACCATTTGTAAATTCAGTGCATAAAAATGCCAAATTAAACATTCAAGTGTACTCACTTTTTTGCATTATGTTCCAAAGCCAATTTTGGCTTCATCGATGCATGGATGCACCCTCCAGATAATGTACATGATCTGCGCCATCTTCATACTTGATGATCATAAACCGTACTTGCATTGCAAATTTATCGTCGTCAATAATCAATCACATCAAATCAATGAATCGTCTCATTGATGACAAACCGCGATGGCGAATTGAGGTTAGGTCGACCTTCAACGCAACGACATATGGCATCAAGAGCCATCCGAAAAACGCCCGAATGCATTTGCATTCGCTTTCGTTGGATACAAACAAACAAACAAACGGGGAAACAATCCACGGTCGGCGTTGTTGTAGGGTGTAGGTCGTGTGTGAGGTAGGCGACCAGACGTACACCCCCAGGTGGATGAAGACGGCGTCCACTGCGTCGCTCTCCAGTAGCAGCAGTCGATGCTAATGATGGGAAATAAAACAAGAACGCAAACGTGCACTCACCTCGCCGCTCTCCGCCGCTGGCGAATCGTCGACGATCTGGTAGATGATGGGCGGCAGGCCGGGCTTGCCGAGCAGGGAGAATCCGAAGCCGGTGTCCTCGCGCCGGGTGAGCACCACGCAGACCTCCTCGACGGCGGCGGCCATCCCCAGGTGGTCGAACAGCAGCAGCAGCAGCACTCAGCGGCGTCGTCCTCGTCGACGCATCGATTTCCCAACTGCTCGCAGAAGGTCGTCGGCCGGTTCGCGCGTTGATGACGACGATGATGCTGTTGGTGATGGTGATGATGGCGGCCGGCCGGATTTGCCTACGGTTGGACACTAGAGCTTACCCGCGCGACGTCCGCCGCTTCGATCGCCGCCGTCCATAACCTCGCTGCTCATGATGTGGGCATCCCGCACGCCGACCGATTTATCTGCACGCGAACGCTCGGCCTGCTGCTCCTGCGATTATCCCGCACGTTCCTCGAATGGGTCGCCTCTTCGTCGTCGTCCCCGTCGTCGTCGGCGACGATGTGCACATACACGGCACGCACACGCGTGCAGACGCAAGGGCAGTCTGGACCTAGGCGTTCACAATTGCATTGCGCGCTGCTGGACGTCCCAACAACGTACCGATGGGGCCCCTCATCGAAATTCTCGGCTGTTTCACGTCGAACTCGCCGAAATCTTGTCGCTTCTTGGCTGGCTGCACGCAAAAACACGACGCGCTCGCTGCAATTCGACCGATCGCAGATGCTTTTCGCCTTCAACTGTTTTGTTGTGCGCGGCTGCCGCATGAGCCGACATTTTGTTGCAAACGTCACTCCTAGCGACGCCTCACGTCAGCTCGGCGAACCCTGGAACAATTTCAAAGGAATTAATTATTTTTTAATTCAATTTTACATTTAAATTGATTTTTTTATAAATACTTAATATAATTTTTGTGGTTTTTTAAGGGAAATTTCTTTAAATTTTATTTTTGGTGGTGCAAAATTTTTACGACTCATACACCTAGCGACCCCTAGTGTTGAATGGATGATTTTATCAGATTATGGAAAAATTCAACTTTCCAATAAAATTATGCATTTTTCCTAATTAAACAAATAAAATAATAATATTTCCAGTATATCTGATGGTCGGAAATAAACAACTTAATAATAAATGCATAATGATAATGGGATATCTTATCAAACTCACCAAAAACAAAATTTAAGTTTTGTAAATATTTACAAACAACAATAATCTTCATTAAATATGCATTAAAGCCCTAATTAGTTAATAGTTTTTTTTTTAAACATAACTAACTTTACAGACACATGAATAAATTGAGTCTAAATAGAAATTCCAGTCTATAATAACATTTAGCAACTTGCCCGATATTTGCACAAATCAATGAGCAAAAAAATCAACGATGATAGCTTATATCAGTGCTTTTTACCTGCTTCAAATTTGCAATCGTTGTAAACCTTAACGATAATGGTGCAATTTTCCCCGGTGTTCAACGTCAAACCAGGAACATCCTCCAAATTATAACTATAAGTCTTCCGCTTCTTCCGGACCGAAACAGGCACCGGTTCCGGTTCCTTCTCCTCAGCATCCTCCGACTCCGACTCCATCTCGATCTTCACCTCGGGAATCTCGTCGTCGGAGGAGTGCTCCAGGTCGGAACTATGCACCGTAAGGCGCGATTCATCGCCCACATGCTGCACAACATCCGGTTCGTTCTGCGGCGCTGTGGTCTGCACGTCGAGCACGCCGCCTCCTGCAGCCTGCAGCGTGCACGACGGCGACGTCATGATCGACACGTTGGACATGATCTTCGAGATCTCGATCTTCTTCGCGAGCAGCGAGGAGTCAATCTGACCGTGCATAATTGCGGGCGCGTTGAAGCTGCGCAGTTTGCGTATGGAGATGAGGTCGCCGTAGTGGCTGGCGAGATGCGATTGCGACGACCGGCGGAAGCAATGGCTCGAATAGGAATCAGCATCCGGGTCGCCGAGGAATTTGGCGATGAGTTTCGCCATCGCGCCGATTGTATTGATGCCAATCGGCTGCTTGGCGCATTTACCAGCGTAGTACTTGAGGAAGAAGCGATTGTTGGGGACGTCCTTCGGCCGCAACGCTGCGTACTCCTTCACGTACTTCAGCCATGCGGGGTCGGTGACGGTGAAGAAGCGAGGGACCTTGGAGCGCGTGTCCGTGATGGTCACGAAGATGGCGTCCTGCTTGACTTCGACGCTGTCGGTCGTCAGATAGGTGAGCTCGCCTTTGCGACAGGCGCCGCAATAGCCCAGTATCAGAACGACCTGGAATACAGACAATGTAACAAGTTCATTGTAGCTCTAACTGTGAGATTTACCTTCATTGCAAGGTACTTTTTGTTGGGTGCATCCTCAATGAATTTGCTAATTTGGTCATATTGCAGGATCTTGGACTTTTTGGGCTGGTAGTTCTGCGAGTGGAGCTTGAGCAGCTGCATCAATCGTTTGAACTTGTTGATGTCGATGTGATGCTGGATGTTGAACATTGCACGCAGCATTGAGTATTTGGTCCACAGCGAAGAGCTCTTGAACTTCTTCCCCATCATCTCGAAGTACATACAAAGGGTCACTTCCGTTGTGGGCTCCAGTTCACTTTCCCCACACCATTCCAGATACCTTCTGTATTCATCCTCGTAGAATTTCTTGGATTTTTCTGGCAATTGCATGCGCTCCAATTCAGGACTGCTTCGCTCCTCCGGGGAGTTATTGTACTGTATGTCACTAGCTGGAGGACCCTCCATTTTCAAGTGATTCAACTGAAATGCCATCGCAATTTATTATTCAGTTCAGTTGAATTACTCATTTATTGTAAATATTTGTTTATATTTGTCAGCCATTTTACGTGTACACGAGTAGTCGAAAACATGGCGTTCGTAACGGATAATAGCGGAACTAACGCACCATATTCATTTGACATTAAACAAAGTGTTTCAAATTAGATTTTTAAGCAATTAAAACCTGCCAATTTGAAATGTTATTAAAGTACAACTCGTATGAATTACAAAAAGTATGTATCCCATAAATAATAGCGTTAAATGAAACGTCACACCGATATTTTCCAGGTCGTTTGTTTCTAGAACTTTCTTACACACCCTTTTGAATTGGGATGATTTAATACATGTCTTTATGGTGACAAGTTGGAATAAAAAAAACGCGTAAAGTGCCATGAAGAACATGGATCGATAAAATAACAGACGAAACGAGTTCTCTTAGATGTATTTATAGCATTTGTATGCTTGCATGATTGCAACGAAGCTGCCAGCGTTATAATTTGACTCATAATAAAACGCTTTAGCAAATACCAAGCGAACAAACAATTAAAAACGCTATTAAATACGTATTATTCAGTTTTCAAACCTTTCACGACCCAATATTTGAATTGGTCTGGGATTTTCCATTTAAAATCAAATTTGAAACACCCTGTATACAATTAAGACGCGAATTTTCCATTTGGTTAATCGACGCGTTTCATTAAAGTATCGTTTACGAACGACGCCATTTTACACATAATACACGCCCAAAATGGGGAATTTAACAAAAACAAAAGGCTGCGATTATAACCTGAAGCAATTGGGTTATACATGCAAATGTTGACAGCTCTCATTACACACATTATACGTAATGATCCCTGATTGGGGTGCATAATGACGTTCATTATATGCATTTTTTCGGGATGACCGTGATATAATGGCGACATTACGTAACCGAAGCGAAATGCATCGATTGGCGAGCAATACGCGAAAGTGTACTTACCTCGTCCGTAATTAGATGAGGAAAATGAACCGCGACCAAGTCACAACAATCACTCGCATGTCAACCGAACCCGTGCAGTAAAGTTCGTTCTCAGCCGCAAGTCGCGAACGCTACCTTAGAACATTAAATTTACCTCGAAACGCGCCGACCCGCGACGAACGCCGACGAATTTCCAGCGGGCTAATCACAGCGTCGCCAACGCATCGACACGAATTTGTCGCATGAGATGTATACGAATTTGAATAATTTGTAAAAACTAAATACGATTATGACGTTTAATTGGCAAAAATTCCGCAAATAAGATAGGACGCCGATTTATCGACCGATGTCTGATGGAGCTCTAGCGGACAATAGGCGAATTTCACATGGTGTCGGTACAGAAGGAACTCATTATCGCGCATAAATGTATTTATGAAAATTAGGTAATAAGGCTACGATTTTTTATAACTTTGCGTAGATAAATGTTACATTAATGTACAAAGCGACGTAGCAGCGATAGAAAGTCTTGGCGCTGTGACTCAAGTGCGTGGTGCTTGCATAATTGCGACAAGTAGTGCGCTCGAAAAGTGAAGGAAGCAAAGAGTAGAAAAAAAAAAACGGTTCAACAACCTTGAGCCTAAACCTAAACCACACCAGAGACAACACGAAAAAACACGCGTATCTCGCAATCATAACGTAATCGCATTACGGCAAGCTGCAAAACTAGTTCCAATTGCATTCGCACGCTTCGCTCCGCGAATCAATCAGCGCACGAGTCCCGACAAGCGTGATACTTGCCCGCGCGACGCAGTGCCCGTGGTTATTTTAGGCGTAAATTAGTTGTTAATTCGTGCAGAATGCAGGCCGTCTCGTCGCTCGTCAAATCGACCATTCCGAACTACCTGTCCAGCTTGCCAATTCCGGATTCGTTCGGCGGATGGTTTCGCTTAGGAGGTAATGAATTAATCTAGGAAACACTCACCTGGTTTCATTTGTTTGCTTGAATTCTCTAGTTAAAGACTGGGCTGCTCTCGTGCCGCCAACAGCCGCCCTCGCTGGCCTAACCTACATCAGCTACCGTGCGTTCTGCCCCCATGGACGGCCAGCTCCCTGCGGCAGGGTCAATCCCAGCATTCTGAAGACGAACCCCAAGGTGGTGGACTCCATCGACGTGGAGGACATCGCCGACAAGGCCGCGTTCTGCCGCTGCTGGCGAAGCAAAAACGTAATTAATGACATGCTTCCAATGCAAACGATTGATTCATTCATGTATATGCTAATTCATGTGCAATTGCAGTGGCCATATTGTGATGGCGCACATGGCGACCACAACAAGGAGACTGGTGATAATGTGGGACCTGTTGTTGTCAAGCGATCAAGCAAGTAACCAGCTCGCATGCCTCATGGGTGCTTGCAAGCAGGACCACCACGAATAGTACATGAACATATGTGCATATATAGTTGATTGATAAATTAATAAATTTTATTGTTGATACAGTGACAATGATTTCTAGGGGGTGTTTGGTAAGCAGTTATGCCGTAAATTCATTTCTTGCCGATTGCTATTTGAAATTTGAAGGTTATGTTCAAAGCTTTCAATTTTTCTCTGTTTTTTTTGCTACTTGTTACTTAAATGTTGCTGATTTCGTTGTTATGTCTGATTGATATGTAATGCCAATGAGATATGTAACATAAATACACTTACAAAATATATATTTCACTGTTTTATATGCAGAGCGTCGGTTACACTTGAAATTTGCTACAACATGGTCACCACTATATGCAACCCGTTTCACACCAACAACATGATGCATTTTCAACATTCCATTGTTTTAGAAATTATAAAATAATAAATTTTCATAATTTAATGCTTCGTTCGTTCTACCATGTTTTATTACCTTTTCATGCAATCTTTTTCAATGTTTTAATACACCAATAAATGATGTAATCTAACCAGGAGAATGAAATTTTATAGAGCAAATTATATTAAATAAATGAATATTTGTTATCCTGACTTCCAAGCAACGTTGTATATTTACAAATTCGTTGTTTTTCTTTCCAAATTGCTTACGTAGTGACATCTAGCTTCATGCTAAAGGACCAATGACAATCATTTTGTAAATTCACTCAATTCATGCAAAAAGATTGTCTAGTGCCAGAAGCAACAAATTTCAGCGTTGTAATTCGTTTTCTAATCAACAACTTGTGAAAATCCCTTCAAAATGGTATTGGAAAGCACCATGATATGGTAAGTTTCATTTAGAAAGCCCCAAAATGATTCGATTGCATTCCTAACCTCGAGTTTTGATGATGACTGTGCAATTACAAAAATGAAAATATTTTCTAAATAAATCCCGTTCTACAACAATGATTTCTTGGATTGCAGTGTTGATAACAGCGATTATATGAGAAATGGTGATTTCCTACCGACGAGACTGCAAGCCCAGCAGGATGCTGTAAATTTAGTATGTCACTCAAAGACTCGCAGCAATCCTGAGAACAATGTAGGATTGCTAACTTTGGCAAAGTATGTATAGATTTATAGGGGTGAAGAAGATTTCATTTAAACACACACTTTTAAAATTCAGGTCTAAATCCGATTCCAGTGTGGAAGTACTTGCTACATTGACAAGTGATGTAGGAAGGATTTTGTCAAAATTGCACCAGGTCCAACCAGATGGTGATATTCAATTGCACACAGGGATTCGCATTGCTCATGTAAGTAATACACCAGTAGTATTTCATATGCCATGTATAAACTATGATAATCATGGTTAATGTGCATTTTTTTATAAGATTAATGACTTTGTATTTGGAATTTTTAGCTGGCACTAAAGCATCGCCAGGGGAAAAACCACAAAATGCGTATTGTTGCATTCGTTGGGAGTCCTGTCGCTGCCGAGGAGAAGGAGCTGGTCAAATTGGCCAAAAAATTGAAGAAGGAGAAAGTAAATGTTGATCTTATCAGCTTTGGAGAAGATAGCGTCAATACTGAAGTCCTAACGACCTTTATCAATACTCTGAATGGAAAGGTAATGATAATATATCAATTAAACCCATAAAAACTAAAATTCCCGTTGGGGACTTCCAGGATGGCACCGGAAGCCACCTGGTAACTGTTCCCCCAGGCCCGCACCTTTCGGACGCGCTCATTAGCTCCCCCATCATCCAAGGAGAAGACGGCACAGGTGGAGCTGGCCTTGGAACTTCTGGCTTCGAATTCGGCGTTGATCCGAACGAAGACCCCGAATTAGCTCTGGTAAAACCATTTTTCCCAACCAAAAAACGAAATTTCATGAAAATACCTTTCAGGCGCTGCGTGTTTCTATGGAAGAGCAACGCCAACGCCAAGAAGACGACGCCCGACGCGCCAAGCAAGCCTCCACGACTGAAAGCGTGCCGGCTGCGATCAAGGAGGAGCCGAGCGAGGAAGCGCTCCTGGAGCGCGCTCTAGCGATGTCCATGGAGGAGGATGCTGCCGAACCTAGTGCACCTCAAACCCATGCACCCGTCGATTTTGCTAACATGACTGAAGAGGAACAGATTGCGTTCGCTGTGCAGATGTCTATGCAGGATTCTCGTAAGTTTCAACGTGCACCAGGTCAATAACATATTGAAAATGTATGAAATTTTAGAACCAGCTGCCGAAACGAAGAAGAGCGAGGAGTCTATGGATGTTGAAGGCGACGAAGACTACTCTGAAGTTATGAATGATCCGGCATTTTTGCAAAGCGTCCTGGAGAACCTCCCAGGAGTCGATCCCCAGTCTGAGGCCATTCGCCAAGCTGTTGACAATCTTGGCAAGGACAAGAAGAAGGATGACAAGGAGGATAAACCAGAGAAGAAATAAACTTGAAGCTGCACAGCGAAAAAACGATTTGCGATCCTCGTGATCTTCAGGTTTAATTACCTTGAGATAATTAATTAGATTCTACTTTATTTTACATGAACTTAATGCATTATGAATGGAGTGAACACGCAGATAAAATGATAAGGGGCAAAATTCAGTAGTAATTTTTGAAATTGATTTTTGTAACTATATAAGTTTTGCTTCCCATTTCAAAATATACTTGTCAGATTTCTAATTGTAAGATGTTTGTAGTATCGATGGCTCGAAGTTATCCCAAAATTGAGAAATTGTAATTGAATTTTGATTGAAACGCAATTTTGTAGAGGTTCATATACAAATCGAATTGTAAAACTATCAATTATGAATTTAATTCTGGCAAGTCACGAATGCAACGTCGATAATTAATTAAATAATAAGTTACAATTAAAAACGTCGAGTTTATGACCGAGACATTGAACCACGTTTTTGAAAGTACTGATTGATATTTAGAGAAAATCCTAACAACTCATCGATGATGTGTCATAATCGTGTCTAGCGTTATCAAAAAGCAAAACGACAATTACAATGTTTTTATCAGATATCATTGCTTGAAGAAAAATGAAATTTGGATGCCTTCAAATTGAATACTTCAAACAGTTGTTTTTTTTACTTACGCATAGGATTTATCAGCCTGCTGATAAACATATTACATTTGCATTTTCACTTTAGTAATTACCGAATATTTGCAAAAAATGAAGCCCAACCAACGCATGCAATAATTTCCTTTGCTTATTATCAGTTGCTATCAGCAACTTGGACGAACTTTGCAACCCATTGAAAATACCACCGCAAATTTTGTAATAGAAGCAAAAACTGAATGAACCTACGAGATATTAGTTTTAAACAATTATTAGGAATAATTATTCCATAAATTTGATCAATTTTTGATTGTTGTTTGAAAACAATTGACAGTCACATGACGGCCATATTGCATCATACATGATCATCTTTTGTTTTTCGAATGATGACTGAAAATTCCAAATTCCAATGCAAGTTTTTGGAGAAAATGGGCGGAAATGAATATGCAAGCGAATGATGAAATTTTGCAAGGAATTGCCTACGGCAAAATCCACCCAGAATTCGCAAACTTTGAGGTTAACCCGGTGGAACGTCATCGTCTCCGTAGCGGTAGCAGCGCTCGAACGCGTTTTGCATCACGTTTAGAGCCCCAGGTAATTAAGCACGCGGCATTCCATCAGCCCCGAAATCACTCGTGCTGTGTGTGTTGTCTTTCCAGCTTGCGTGCTGCGATCGTGCCCACCGGAGCCGTGAAGATAACGCGGTGATAAGCGGGCAATGAGTTGGCCACCAAGCGGCTGATCATGATCGAGCCGATCACGATGATTCCCATGCCGCCTCGCAACGCGCTCAGTTTTTCGACAACATCACCGTAGGCATAAACAGGAAGGTAGTGCGCATCCAACAACAGATAAACAGCAACAATTGGCCTACAAACAAATGAAGATGGGTGCTGTGTTCTACGTGCTGTGGCTGCTCGTGCACGGAGTGATCGCGCTAATTGCACGAGCTCGTGATCTCTATTTGCGTGCGAAACGCGCGTTGAGAAGCCACACAGTCGTGGACCAAAGAGCCTTCCTGCATGGGGCGGCAAAAGACTGGAGTAAGCTGCCTGAACATGTGACTGTGCTGTTGCCAATGCCAACAACAAACAATGCTGCGAGTGATGTAAATAAAGTCAGTTACCTCAATATTCTAGTGCAGTTTGTGCAATGGGCTCTTATACTCAACATCCCATACATATCATTCCATGATCCATTAGGTGAGTGCCTCCAAGTGCATCAAATATGCTACGATTTGTGAAACATGTAATTTCATTGTTGATCTTGTTGTAGGGAATTTGCACAAAGTAGAGGAGGAATTCAAAGCGAAAATCCTAAGCAGCCTCTCCCCCAGGGAGCGTCTCATCTACCACGGGTCAGAAGAACGTAGTAAAAACGGTTTCTCAGGGCCAAAGATACATGTAAAAATACTGAGCGGTTCTGGACGAGCGTCGCTGGTAGAAACCTGCAAGCATCTTGCGATGAAGACGACGCAAACCCTTACAGTACCGTTGATAGCCGCCCAACAGACAGCAACGTACGAATTCCCCGATCCCCAACTAGCTGTATATTTCGGGCGCTTTCTCAGCGTCGATGGATACCCCCCATGGCAGATACGTCTCACCGAATTCGTCGGCGTGCCGGCCGCCCACCTGGAGGACGTCACCGTCGAGCACTTCGCCGACGTGCTGCACCGTTACAATCAGTGCGAGCAACGGGTGGGCAAATAACCCGACCAGCCATTAGCTAATACACTTGTAGATTTGTTAAGCATCTTGTATAAATTATAAACTATTTATAAAGTGATTCGCGGCGGCAAGCAGCTCATGAGCGCAGTCAGTTTTCCAGTACTATTAGCATTTCATTATATTGTACATTACAATGATGTTCTAGAGTAAGTCGCAACTGAATTAAGGAATTGTAATAAGACTTACGTGGAGTGAACCGGAATGAATGTCGGCGCACGTAACACACTATGGCACGTATGAAATATTGGCTTAAGGTTAATAGATTGTTATGTGATTCAATAAATTACAACGTTTTTCTGTTCAACTGAGATGTTCAAGCTCGGGTCAATGACCAGCAATGGCGGTTATTCAAAATTATGACTCATGGCGTTAATTTGACATTTCATGTGCATTTTTGGTTGCATATAGATAATGACTAGAATTATGATACTATTAAAAGTGAATATTGTTAATTAATTATACAATACTGATGTGATATTACGCAATTATAGTGCGAATAACATGAATACATTGCAAAATTGTCGTTTTTTGTAGGTTACCGACATCTCTTGTTCGGAAGACATTTCAATAACATCAGAATCATACATGAAATAATCCTGTGCCTATTGGTAATTTATTCTAGTGGACTTTAGTTGTACTGTTAATGGTGTAATTGTTATTTCAGAATATAAACTAATTAAAAATGATGAAAATATTTTAGTCCTACATATTCCCGCTTTTGCAAATTTGGCGCTAACGTTCTACCTCAATTCCATGGAGGGAGTAATGACATTACTCCCTCCACGCTCAATTCTATAATCTACTTATTTGGAATTTAAAAAGAATGCAATTCATCACACATATTTGAAGTCCAAACGATTGTTGATAAGATATGGCAAATCAATTAACATTATCTATATAAACAACAAGTGGCACTTGTTGCTTGCTGGATAAAAATATTTTATACAATCTAGGCAACCAAAAATACACATTCAAATGATTTTGCGAAATTAATCAATTTTGAAAGCGATAAGGACTAGTATTGCAAATCCTAATTATAGGATATCTCATTAGCTTGAATTGAAAATTGCCTCAACGTCAAATAAGAGTTTCGTAACACTTTACGTATTATAACCTTCAAATCATCAACAAGTGCAATAAGATTTTGAGTAAGCAGTCGAAATTTGCAAAGAACTATAAAACAATCGTAGTCTTGACGTGATTACTTGAGCTTCCAGTGATAAATACGAATAGCGCGCTGATGGAAATTCACTAGGTCATCCTACATACTTTCTCAACCCATGGAGGCCAGACAAATAACAGGCACAAAAGTAAGTGAAAGCTTATTAGTAATTCATAAACAATTCAAGTGCGTTAAACGTGCCCAATTTGCAGTGAAATGGATCCAAAGGATGAGCTTTAAGTTAAACTGGTGAGCCTAGCACCAGGAAATACTCAGTTCTATACTAAAAACCAGTTCGCAAAGTACCTGACATCCAAAGAGAAACATGTCTCGACGTTTCGTGAAACTTGGGGCTGCAATCTCGACGATTGCCGGCTACACATGGGCCGTGCAAACCGACAACGAAGTCGTCAACTCCATCGGCCTCATCCGCCTCTCTCGAGCCGCCATTTCCGTGTTCAAAATTTCGATCATCTACCGCAAGAATTTGTACTCTAAACGCTGGGAGGACACCGAATCCGAGGAGTACAACACCGTGAAGTCGTACTGCCATCAGCTCGGTGCTGAGAACCTTCTTGACTTGTGCTGCAAGAACAAGGGCATCTATATCAAGGTGGGACAGTACATCGCAGCACTTGATTACCTCCTGCCCAAAGAATATGTACAAACTATGAAGGTATTGCATAGCCACGCACCCGAGAATACCCTCGAAGATGTGCAGAAGGTGCTGCGCGCTGACCTCGGTAAAGAGATCGACGACCTCTTCGTGGAGTTCGATGAGCGTCCTTTGGGAACCGCTAGTTTAGCGCAAGTTCATAAAGCAGTGCTTAAAGAAGACGGAAGCACAGTTGCTGTTAAAGTGCAGCATCCGTTCATTCGGAAAAATTGCAAGACGGATCTGCGGACGATGGAATACCTGGTGGCGATCGTCTCCTGGGCGTTTCCCGAATTTCGCTTCCAGTGGGTCGTTGACGAAACGAAAAAGAACGTTCCGATTGAGTTGGACTTCGAAATCGAAGCGGAGAACGCGAGAAAAGTCGCTGGGCTTTTCAAGGAGTTTAAATGGCTGAAAATTCCCAAAGTTTAGTAAGTTTCAGTATTGTTTTGTGAAGCAGATTTGGTAATTTTTGAATTTGTAGTTCAGAATTGTCTACTCAACGCGTTTTGGTCATGGAGTTCGTTGAAGGTGGACAGGTCAACGACCTGGAGTATATCCGCAAAGAGAAGATCAATCCGTTCGAAATCTCCGAAAAATTGGGTCGATTGTACTCAAAAATGATCTTCATACATGGTTTCGTCCACAGCGACCCGCATCCTGGGAATATCCTAGTGAAAAAGAACGATAAAGGCGCTCTAGAGTTGATTTTACTGGATCATGGGATTTACGCGGTTTGTACCTTCAAAAAAATCACCTTAAATTTTCATTACCTTCAATTTTTTAGAACCTGAGCCGTTCTACGATGGTAAACTACGCAAATCTGTGGCTGAGCATCCTCGACCGGGACCGGAACGCGATGCGGAAGTACTGCGGGCGTTTGGGCATCGAAGGCAACGTGTACGCGATTTTCGCGTGCATGATCACGGGCCGGACGTGGGAGTCGATCATGTCGGGGCTGGAGAGCTCGCGACGGACGCAGCTCGAGAAGGACCTGATGCAGAAGGAGTTCCCCAAGCTGCTGCCGAACATCACCGGCATCCTCAGCCAGGTCAACCAGGAGATGCTGCTCATTCTGAAGACGAACGACCTGATGCGCGGCATCGAGTCGACGCTGCGGACGACGGCGCGCATGGGCGCCTTCCGCGCGATGTCCGAATGCTGTGTGCGCTCCGTGTACGCCTCGAAGATCGAACGCGCACGTGGACGTCTCGGCAAGCTGACGAAGACGCTTGCCAAGTACTGGCTGCTTTTCAAGCTGAACGTTTACTACACGTACCTGAACGTCCGCACCGGGAGGTTCCTGTTTTCTTGACGGCACGAGGGCGTTTTCCAGACGCCAGATTGCACTGAAATTCTTCCAGTTCCGCGTATCATGGGTATTTTCATTGAGGAAAATAATTTGTCTGCAGGGGATATCTTTGGTGTTTTTCGCTTGTGATGAGCTAGCAACATGTACCTATTAATCAGGCAGGGACTTAGAGATTTTAACTTCTAATCGTTGACCACAATAACGATATATGTGTAATATTTTAGGCATTAAACTTTGTACGTAATTGTGAAAATTATTAATTTTAAATTGATGGTTGTCATAGACGTGAATGTTAAATGGGTTGCCTATGATGCAAGTTCACCAGGTCAAAAAGACTCGAGGAAGATTTTCGTAAAAACTTGGATAACCAACATGAGTGTGATTATTAGCATAACGTATATCATCATTACAACATGCTTATCAACTCAATAAGTTACGTCCTGCAAAAATGTCCGTATGTACATGCGGCATGACAAATGTATAGATAGCACTTGGTTTTTTGGGGGCATCGAAATTAATTAGAATAACGTTACGCATTCGTGCGGAAGGGGTCACACACGCCGACGTCGAGATGATGCACCTATGGAAAAGAATGCGCCAGTTAGCGATGACCATCTACGAACGCAAAAAATGGCGGATTGCACGGCCAAAAATTTGGCCGCTACGCAAATTATTTAGGGTTTCAAGAGAAGAGATAATAAAATGTATACAACCTGGATGTCGGTGTGCAATTGTTCACTTCGCAAATTGCGCGTTTTCAATGCCTACGGGACCTCTTACCCCTACCGCTGTCAATGGATCGGGACCGGGACCTGGAGCGCGACCTGGTGCACCGCCGCCGCTGCTGCTGCTGGCGATGGCGGGCGTAGTGCGGGGAGGGCGAGCGCGACATGGTGCGCCGCCAGCGGCCGGGGCGATACCTGGGGCGCGTCGACGACGGCGACGGTGGCGGCGAGTAGGTGCGGCTGGAGCGCCGTCTGGAGGAGTCGCCGCGTCGAGCACGTGGCGAGCGTGACCTCGGGGAGCGTCGTGGAAGGCTGGTGCGTTGTGGGCCACGTCGTGCGCGGCTGTTCAACGAACGTGACGACGAACGGGAACGATGGCGGTCGCGTCGCATGGAGCGCCGTCCACCAGACGATGAAGACGACGTGGAGGTGAAGCTTCGGCTGCGGCGGGCTCGTCCCCCAGGTCGCGACGCCGTTGGTTTCGGCGTGCGCGAACGCTCATGATCTACAAAACGATATTTAATAAATTTAGCATTGATTTTAATGATTGTAATGTGTCTAAGTCACCTGGTGCTTTGTGCTCTGAGGGAGACGCATCCCTCTCGGGAGTTTCCCGCCGACTCTTACCGACCTCCGCGTCCTTCTCCGCCTCAGCCAGCCGATTCTCAATCTCACGTTCCGTGCGCGCGAACTCCTCCTTCCTCCGTCGAATCACCTCCTAAAAAACATCAAAAAATCAGCGTCATGAAGCATCCTCCAGGTCAAAACGGACTCACCCGCAGCTCGTTGTCGGAATCCACGTCGTTCCTCTCGGGTTCCTCGTCGTCCTCGTCGCTGCTCTCGCCCGATCCCGCATAGACTCCCAGCCCTAGACGATTGCGACAAGTTAAATCATTTCGGGGCCCGCCAGCATCGTTTAAGGCACCGCAGGCACGCCCTCCGCACGACCGACTTTTTTGCAGCGCATTTCCCGACGCGTGCGGACGGAAAAACAATCGAAATTGTTGCAAGGATGACGTGACTAAGGCGACCTCTGCTGTGCGCCGACGACAAAATGGCGGACATCAAGGATGCGAAATGGCGGAGATCACGGAAGGGCGAAATGGCGGAAATCAAGGATGCGAATTGGCCGAATGGGGGGCAGGCAAAAAGTATACTTGAGTCGACTTACCGAGCCTGGCACTTAGGTTCGCACCTGCGCTGGGTGCTGTTACGTGCTGATCAGTGGCTGAAGTTTAAATCACAAATCAATCTCGATTTATCAGTGGTCGCTCGTAGGATTGCATCAGTTTGAGCATGTGTGCGCACGCGCGCACGTGAGGTGGAAGTAAAACAGACTCAAAGAGTGACTGACAGAAAGAAAATAAGAAACGGAAGTGAGCGGCGCGCCGTTTGCTGGCCACCACCCGCTCCATCAGAACCAACGGCTTCTCGTCGCACGTGCAGCGTGCCTGGTTACAACACAACAATGAATTGCTACATACTCGATGCCAATCGATGCGCCCTGCACGAAGGCAGCCATTTTGTTTCGATCTGCGTTGCTCACCTCTTCGTCAGCAGACGGTGATCGATCAATCAATCAATAAGTGTTTGTTTGTTAGCACAATCACGATTTGCGATCGGTATTCGTGTAAGGGAGTGTATGAGCGTGTCAATTTTGGCTTCGTTTTGAAATGAGATTGAGTGTGGTGTGGCTGCCACTGGAACTACAATACCTTTCTGCTTCCTTACGTATCGTTGGAGTTCCTCTTTACAGATTTGTGCGATTTCGCGATTCGTTACCTTTAGCAAGATCTCGGTCATCGTCCGTCTTACTTTCAGCATCTACAACAAAATGGCGGCGCATTAACGAAAACGAATGACCGTTACCAATTGATAATTACCATTTCCTCGTGTGTTAACGGAGTGATTGCCTGCGGGGTGATTTTCGGTGCTGGAGGCGGCACGGGAGCACTAACTGATTCCGATTTCCCACTAGAATCGACGTCCTCCTCGTCATTGCTATCGTCGTAGTCATTCTATGAATATAAACACATTAGAAACAAACAAATTAATTTGATACCAAACTTTGTTTGAAACCATTGCAACGTATGACAACAAACACCACTGAGGGCGCTGCTTTCAACTCCAATTTTTGTGAATAAATTTGCAAATAATTCAGTTACTCACGATTGCTTTGATATCATTTTGGCGCACCGTGGATTTCAAAATCTCCATGGCGTTCTCTCTCAAACGCTTCTTTTCCTCGACATCCTCCATCGCCTCCCGTTCACGAGTCCTGTCCATTTGCTTCATCTTATCACGCTCCATCTTCTCCAGCCCTTCACGAATCCACGCCGGCAATTGTTTACGTTTATTAGCGTCAATTATCGGCGGTGGAGTCTGACTATGTGGCTGTGGAGCCCCTGAATGCATATGATGAGTCTTCACCATAGGTACATTCACCTTGCTGAACCTCTTGTTGTGTGGCTTGAGCAATTTCTGCTGCGAAGTGGCTGAGGAAGCATTGCTAGGACTCCCATTTCCTGTCCAATAGCCTCCACCGCCACTTGAAGCATTTGCACTATGAAACAATAAATATTAGCCATAATCGCTGTGAGAAATGTATGTTACATACCTAAATGAGTCCTCTTTGTTTGTACTGTAGGAATTGTAACCTGGTGTCGGAAGAAGCGGGGCTTTACTGGACGGCGGCATCGTCTGGATGGCCGGCGGCCACGACGTGTTGCTCCAGCCCCAGGAGTTCGACTGGTTCGGATTACCGGACCAAACAGGGGAGTCGTTTGAGTCGGTGTGCTGGTTCGAATCCGAGTCGTTCTCCACGTCCATGGGCGCTTCGCCTCCGCCGTCGTGTGGCCGACGACCTGCAGGTCGGCTGATGATGGGTGGAGGCGGTGCAGCAATCATTTTATCCGTGGGGATCGGTGGACCGGCTTCCTTCATTTTGATCCACTGATGGGCGAGTGCGGCCCAGTCAACCTGCTCGTTCTGCATGTTCTGATAGGCGGCAGGATTCAGGGCCCATTGCGTATAGTTCTGGGACTCTGTGGACTCACTCCCGGAGAACATCTTCGTCGAGGCTGGCTGCGCATTTAATTCGCCGTGCGGCGATCGGCGTCTTTGCATGTGAATGATATGTGAATGCAGGCCTCTCGAGTGTCTACCGACATCAAAAACGATGATGCAGGTTGTAGTCGCTGATCAAAGATTGAATACTTCGTTGCTACGTCACTACTTTTATCACCAAATCGAATTATTACGAGCGAAATTGTCGTAGGTTCCTTATCAATATCACAATTTCCATTGTATTATCCATGGGTGACTTGCTCACGAAATGTCGTGTTATTAAATTAACGACGTCAGCGCCATCATATTATTGTGCAACATATGTTCCTATAATAATAATCATTTTATAGGTAATTTCGACTCGTTTATATGCTAATTGTAATTTCCAACTTGATTTCATTAATTACCCTCAGAATATTTCGTTATTAATGATGTTTCCGGCATTTTTCATGTTATCACGAAATTTGGTGTCCATAAGGTGGCGCCCCCAATGAGAAAACAGTGCACTACACTGGAAACAGGCAAAACGGCTGACAACGAGTAAAAAAGTTGCTGAACATTCAAAACAATAGCTAGCTGTACATTCCTCATCGGTGAACGGCAGAGAAATTCCCATGCTGGCGCTCCAGCAACAAGGCTTGCGGGCGGGGGGCTCACGTTACGGTGCGTATGTTCGAACTCGCTCATTCAGTGGCATTCGTTTGTTGCCGTAGGTTTAGTCATCGGGCGCATTGAAGTCGGCCGGACGGTGTTTACAAAGCGACCTGTGTGCCACCTGCGCCATTATCGCCCGCCTACCTGTGTGCCCACCGTGTGCGTTCAGTGCAACCTGCATTTCGAGGGATTCCATCCAGCGTCATCAAACCCTGCAAAGTCGAACGCCATCCGAAAAACCAGTGAAATGCAGCGGTAACCGCGGCGACGTTCGCATCACAACAAACAAGCAAACAGACCAGCAACGGCAATGCAATAAACAATCCAGAAGGTTGTGCTTCGACGGACGCATCATATTTCCGCTTATTTTTCTAGATATTCCACTGGGGCAGTCGGCGACGCATTCACTCCAGTTGCGCGCGTGCCCGAGCTCCATAATCAGCGCGAAAATAATGTGAGCGCATGTGATAATCAATCAATCAGTACGCAGGCAGCGCTCGTGCGCACGTTTGCCCATTTAATTAGCAGCGAATTGCGGAATTCTAATTTGCTTGCTGCTTGTGCCGCGAAGATGTGTGCGTGTTGTCCACGGAGCTGCTGCCGTTCGGGCTTGGATATGATGCGGAGCTGCTACTTCTTGTTGTGCCTGGGTAAGGTTGACTCACCTTCTTCTGTTTCTTCTCTGTCGTAGAACGTAATCGTTGGACGCCGAACTCTGCAGCATTACTCACAGCATCGTTCGAGAAAGCAAGTCTGCTGCACGTGATTATGATGGCTTGCATTCGCAACAACTCTTGGTTTTTATGCGTTCGCTTATTAATTATCATCAACGCCATTGTCGGCGATGAAGAGGTCGTCGCGTGGCGTGTGAAGAACGGTGAAGAATCGGCGGTGTTTTTCCGATTGAACGAACAATTGACGAGCGGGCGGCGTTTTTGCGATCTGCCGTTTGAAATAAGAAAGAAACAATGCGAGCTGAGGAAGCGTGAGTCATTGAGGTTGTACGCTTGTTTGGAGGCCGTTACCTTATCGTTATCGAAGCTGCTAATTAACCTCTAATTTGATAGGTGATTGCTGCGTTGTCCTGTCGATTATTACTGCAAATCGGATTTTACGGGGCGAAAATGAACGATGCTCGACGAATTGCAAGGATAAGTGTCAACAAAAACGAAGAACAAACGATGAATGATGATGCTTAACGGGAAAAATTCAAGAGGATTGAAGAAAAACGCGATTTGAAGATGGAAATTCATAAATTTTGAAGTAATTTATGATTACTTTAAGGTTTAGTAACAAACATGCAAATTGCAAGTTCCTTGTCGCGTGTAAATGATGAATTTTCACTAAAACATCAATTTCTATGTTAATATTAAAAAAATACGTAGCAAAAAACAATTAAAATCAATGAGAAAGTCATGTAAAGTGATTAATCACTTATGATTTCATATTTTGTTAACAACGATAAAATTACACACATGAATTTACCGGAAATTCAAAGAAAATGTAACATTTATAGAAAAACAAGAAAAATCATGAAAAAATGTCTCCCATGCCAAAATGTGAATATTTATAAACGAATATCTCGACAATTTTGGCGATTAGCAATCTTATCTCTCGTATTTACTGATAATAATCATTCCAGCAATGGAAATATAGGATTTATTAAACAAATTATGATTTGAAGATGCTAATTTTGAAAAACTAGATAATGTGAGTCATTTTTTTGATTCCAAAGAAAAATATAAACGAAAAATTGTTCATATAATGAAAAACTCAAACATTAATTAATTACAAGCAATATTTACTGAAAAGAATTTTATAAGAAAAACGAATTTATAATTATCTATTAGTCAGTAACTTTCAAGTGGATTTTATAAACATTAGTCAAGCGTAAAATTGTATTTCGTTAGGATTTCTATGAAAAAAGTATTCACAACCTTAAATTTTAATGTGACATTGACCAATATCATTATCACAGGTTGAATGCAAGAATAATAATCATGATGATATTTTGTTTATCTGTACGCTTTTTAGAAAGAGCCATCATAAGTTATAATTAATGTCATATGGCATAATCGAAAATTTCATTACGTTGAATGTCGTTTTGATTCTGTGAACCACAATACGAATATTTTTTCGGCAATTCGTCGTACAAATAACAATTTCATTAGTCCTCAATGCCATTTGCATTTGAAATACATCAAATTGAAATTTGTCATGGACATTTAACAAGAAAATCCACGAAACGGAAAAATACGAAAGCAAAATTACAACATTAAGGAAATGTTTCTGTTATTTGAAATTTTGAACTTAATTGCAACGATAAAATGTTTTTCTTGTTGATTGAAACACCAAAAATCAGTGGAATGTAAAAAAGACAATTTTTATAATAAGTGAGGACATTTTTTTGTAAATTAACTTAATTATGTGAAATACTCATGGAAATATTCAAAATGTTAATGAAAACAAGAAAAAATGTTGAGGTTTATCACAAGATTCGAATGAAAGTTGACATTCAAGAATTTATGACATATTTAAGTGCCACTTGAACTGCTTTTAAGTAACAGAAGAAAAGTATTGATTTCATTTTGGAACCTAAGTAGATATTTCCTTAGAAACCATTAATCTACAATTTATGGAGGAAATTCTCAAGAAAAACATGTGTGAGATAGAACTGAACTGACTATTCAAAAAATTAGTTATATGCAATTAAAAAATCGAGATAAGTGTAATGAAATCAAATTTAAAATGCATCAACTAAAAGATTTCGTTAAATATTATAATAAGTCTCATTATGAAACGCAAATGATTATCATAATGTCCTTTTATCCTTTAATGATCATTAATGATACTTTGCTAATATAGGAAACGAATCCAGCCATAAATTTGGTTTCTAAAATAAATTTAGAAATTACATATTTACTTTCAAACTAGTAAACTTATAAATTTCACAAATATTCTAACTGTTATCTAATAAGAAAAGTCATTAATTAATTAACAACTTAATTACACCATAAAAATTTATGCAACTTGCAAAAATATTCGCCTGACTATGAATTATGGAATAATATGTAATAATAATTATATTTTTTTGCTCTATAATGCTACAATCGTGAAACATCTTGAGCATGGCAAATGACATAATGTCAACCAAAACGAATGCTGTATATTTATAACTGTAGTCTTCTGGTTGAAGATTATTGTTGTTACAATCAGTCGTGATGACAATGAGTCAGTAATAAGTTATTGTGTCAAATGACATTTCTTGCTTTGTACCTGAATACTTCAGCGATTCAATATGACAAAACCCAGCCCTGTGCAGAATTTAAATTGTTACGATATTTGCTAATTTATTAGTTATTGTTTTCAGAAAAAAAAATGATAATAACATATCATTCAAAAATTAGGACAATACATAATTCGAATTAATTCCTTGATAAAATTTCGTTTTTTATGTTTTTTGGGGGGTCATAACAAAATCTGGGTATCTTTACACCTATACACGTGTATTCCAACCCTTCTTCATATTTTGACCCACACGTGTCGTCCTACACCCGTTTCCTTCGACCCACACGTGACCTTAGACCCACACGTGACCCAGGACCCACACATGTCCTTGGACCCACAGGTGTCCTCTGACCCACATGTGCCCACCTACACCCGTGTGGGTCCGAGGTGACCCACACGTGTCCTGCCACCTGGTTTTCGCCACGTGGATTTCGCCACGTGGTTTTTGCCACGTGGATTTTGCCACGTGGACTTTGCCACGTGGTTTTTGCCACGTGGAATTTGCCACGTGGAATTTGCCACGTGGAATTTGCCACGTGGATTTTGCCACGTGGAATTTGCCACGTGGAATTTGTCACCTGGTTTTACCATGTGGTTTTACCACGTGACCTACCAGGTGTCCTGATATGTGCTCCTGCCACCCACCCATGGTACCAGGTGTCCTTCTGCACCTGGTGCTCCCATCCATACGTGTCCTCTGACCCACACGTGTCCTGCTACGCCCGCATTCCCCGATCTACACGTGTGGATCCTTATTCTGTAAAAAGGAATAATCTTGTTTTTTTTATTCAAAAAAATATTTTATTGTAATTTATATTGAAGATAGGATACAACTTATAAAAAATTATCAAAGTCAAGTAGAATGGTAAACAATAAAATTAGAAAAGAGATAACACGTGCGGAAAAATCACGATATACTGAAACAATCCAGCAATAAATAAATGGAAATTATTTACCAGTAGAATGAACAAATAACAATCACATGACTGTTTGATATTCTGTACACGTTTAGCTAGCTTTTTATTTAATTTATTTCGATGGAATAACGATTTCTGAATGACATTACAATACGACTTCTAATTTAATAACAAATAGGAAAGGCAACAAACAAAGGTTGCAACAAATTAATTATAAATGCCATCAATTATTTAGGTTTATTGTTTTATCTCGGTATTGTTCATTTTGTGTATCTATTGTATTTAAAGAAATTATAATCATAAATTTGATGTTATCACATAATGAATCATCATCGAGTTATTTGAATTATCAATATCAAGATGACAACAATTTGAGGTTATTTTTTTACCTTTACCAAGGAATATTAATAGGTAGATACAACAAATATTCATGTAATCAAACAAGGAATTCGGTTCAGATTTTGCAAATCATGCCATAACCATAAAAACCGTCGTAAAAACTTTCCCTCCATTATGTGCACAGCGGCCATATTGAATCGCCGCCATCCGGTAGCGTTCATTTGCAAACGCTGGTGAGCGGCGAGGGCATTGTCTTCGTGCACATCTTGCATGAAGACATTCTTTTTTTGCTGCTATCGCACGAAACAAAAAAACACGAAATAAGCGAAGCAGCACCGCAAACCAAAAAAAAACGAGAACGAAAGAAGAAGTGCGACAATTAGCATTCATTAGAGTGTGAATGACTCGCCGATTTCAATCATCCACAAATTTGACTTTTCGCATTCGTTGACAACTTGAAGATTCGCAACAATTTCTTTTTTCGCTCTCTGGCATCGAATTTGCGGGCAATTAATTATCAAGTTGTACAACGAAACAAAAGCATAAAGTGCAAGTCATGCTTTGATAGCTATTTGGCAACAATGGAGTGGGAGGTTTAAGTGTTGCAGTTTTTGGCCAGCAAAGCAGAAATTTGTTGCTTCCATTTACATAAAATTACTTGTGGACTATTTTTCGAATCTTTAAATTCGTATTAATTGCATATACTTTAGAAAGTAGTTAACAAACGACAACTGACGTGTGGCATATGACAGCTGACGTTTGGCATGTGACAGCTGACGTTTGGCATATGTCAGCTGTCAAATTGAATTGACAGAATTTATTGACCCTACGTCAAAGTTCAAGGATAACTAATGATTTTTTTCGTGTCGTTCTCATAGAAACAATGAGAAAAACGACCGGAAATGACGAACACGAATAAAATCTTCGCGTTTTTTGCATCATCATCATCGTGGTCTTTAGTCTTGAGGCGTTTAGCTTTACAAACAACTTCCTTCTTGGTTGGCCAACGCTAACGAGTTGGATGGGTAATAATGATCGGATTGTGCGTTTCTTGCAAATAAATTCGCAATCGCCGACAATTTGCAAGCGCACCGACGTGGAACACGCTTTTTTCGTTATAAACCAGCAAGAAACGAGTGGCAATTATTTACGAAGCAACACACGCGCAGAAAACGCACGATTTTCCGCGGAAAAGGGCGAAAAATTGCAGATTGGAAATTATGCACTTCTTGATTTAATTGCCGGCTATTTTCCATTCTTCGAGAATATGTATGAATGAATGGTTCGCACGAAACGTTGTTGACGGATTTGTTTCCTGTGAAGGAAGCCATTTTATGCGTTAATCGGTTGGGAAAATTGTTTGTTGATTTGTTTTGTTGCTTTCATTTTCTCACGATGACTCTCAAATTGCTTCCCAGAGTGGTATTAATTGATATTTAGAAATATTTAAAAATATTATGTATGGTAATATATTTATATTCACTGAAAATAAGAAAAAATCATTTGTTTTGATTTTGACAAAAGTTGAGGTTAATATCGATTTTTTTAAATGGCGTTTTTTATTTGACAGCTTCCATTTTCCAAATGGTTCGATGAATTCACTTCAAACTAACACAAATTGTAGGTTATTAAATGATCTTTGAAATGACTCATCACATGAGTTGATTAATCAATCTGAAGTTTAAAAATTTTAGCTTCAAAGTTGACATTTGTGTATATTTCATATTTTATTTTTTTCTCGCATTTAAACGTCTATAGTTTCAAAATGCGTGGGTGGATTTCATCAAAATCACAATCATTTTGTAGATCTTTTCGTGCTCTTTCCAAAAATGTATAACGTCATACAATTCGGTTCAGAGAAAGTTGAGAAAAATGGCTCCAAAGTTGAAAATCGCAAATTTAACTTTTCCCTTCGATTTCTGATTCGTTTTTTTATAAATTTCTCAATTTGCAAAATTCTTGATATCTTCGAAAGTACTCGACCGATTTGAATGATTGACCCATCATTTTGTAGATCTTCGGAAAAAAATAAGAATGGCTATAATGATTTAATTTAAAAAGTCCGGAAATGACTCCATATTTGGGTTCCAATATTTAGGACTCAAAATTGTTCTAGAACATTTTAAATCTCAACCGTTACAACGTAAAATAACGGTTATTTATGATCCTCATCATTTTCAGGCATCCTATACTCATTGATGAGTAGTCACCTCACATCGGGTCAAATCTTCGGCCCTTCGGACCAACCGGAAGCGTACTTCAATGGCAGCTCATACGTCCGCCTTCAAACGACCATCTCTTTGAAGCGTCTCACGGGACTTTCCTTCCGCACATGCGCAGGTGGCGAACTCATAACCCAACAACTCAACGACAACATCATCCAGATTGCCGTTCTACCGGAGGGACTCGCCTTTTACGCAAAAACAACAGGTCGGCAGTACAAAGCCCTACTTCCGGGTAACTTCCTCAACAACCAATGGCACAACGTCGTCCTGCATTTCTCCTTCGGGAACCTCACCCTTCGTATCGACGCCGACGAGGAGCTGCTCGCCAACGCCACCTACCAGAGTGACCTGCTCAGCGGCGACCTCTACAATGAGGGCGCTGTCCTCATCGTCGGAAAGCACTACAACGGCTGTATCCTTGAAGGACCCTCCATCAGCTTCAACCGGACAGTGGTCCAACCACATAATGTGGTGTTCACGAAGTGCCCCATTCCGCGGGACTCATGCGCAGTACGCCAGGATGTCAAAATGCCACGTGCATTCGATTTCTGTCAAAATGACCCATGTCTGACCCATGGGGTCTGTAAAAACGAGATGAACACCTATATTTGCGAATGTTCACCACGGTACAGTGGGAAGAACTGCGAAATCGACCTGGGGAGTCCGTGTGATGTGCTGCCACCTGTGTGCAAAAATGGCGCCATCTGTGTTGATGATCTTACAGGGAACTTCAAGTGTAATTGTCCCTCGGGTTTTACTGGTAAGTCACTTTCAAAAGGGGATTAAGTCTCTTTTTCCCTTTTTTAGGTTAGGGTAACTTATAGGAGGTTAAATACTTTAGAGTACTCTAGAGGAGGTTAGATTTGTGTAGAGTTTAGAGGTTAGAAAGGATTTTGAATGAAATTCTTATATGGGTTGTCATTTTCAGGTCGAATGTGTGAAACGGAAGTAAAAATCAACCCATTATGCCTGACAAACCCATGTCAAAATGGCGGCGTGTGTCAAGTACGTGAAGACACCGTCGAATGCCTTTGTCCAAGCGGATTCCTCGGAAGCAAATGCGAAGTAAATGTCAACGAATGCGAATCATCTCCATGTCGTAATGGCGGCCATTGCATCGATGGTCCCAACAACTTCACCTGCGACTGCGCACGTACCGGATACGTGGGCCCCACGTGCGAGGACAACGTCGACGAATGTCTCTCCAAACCCTGTCTCAACCGTGGCATTTGTTATGACACTTATGGCGGTTACATGTGTCAATGCATGCTGGGATACGACGGTGATAATTGTGAGGTTAAGATCAGCGACTGCAAGACCCAACCCTGTCTGAACCACGGAAAGTGCGAGGAGCGTAACGGTCGCTTCGAATGTCATTGTCCTTCCGGTTATGCGGGATACCTCTGCGAGATGGAGCTACGAGCGGGTACTTCCGTTTGCGACGAAAGCATGTGCGGCCCTCTGGCGGACTGCACCGAAATGAATGGCGTGCCCACGTGCGCATGCAAACCCAAATATGGCGGCGTTTATCCCAATTGTCTCAGCAATTGTCCCGCTGGTTTTACAGGTATGAGAATGTTGAATGTTTTTTGAGGTTATCTGTTTTTTTTTGCATGCTGCATGTCATTGACAGGAGGTGAGAACGGAAGTCGGGCGGATTGTGATGATAGGTTAATGGCTGAACGCCAAATTGACGTTGATAATGGCAGAGTGCTTAATTGTGCGCAGAAACCATGCGCGCATGCTGTTAACTGTAAAGATTTCGTGAGTCATTCTTTTTTCGTTTTGCTCTAGTTTTGTTATTTTGCATTTTCCACCATTTTGTTTTACTCTATCTTGTTTAGATTTGATGACAGGCATTTGTTTCCATAGTTGGTAACCTAGCAACCATTAAAAACAGCTGCTTTCGATGTAGGCATGTAAACACAAAATGGCGACGCTTCCAGCCATTTTGTTTCACCTCCCTTTTAGATGTTGCTTGCCCGTAACAAAATGAAAATTGAAATTGACACATGTCATTTTATAGTTTAATGGCTACTATTGCAAATGCGAGGCTGGTTGGTACGGCCCCAATTGCGACGTGGCCCCAAAATGGTCCAGCGTCACGTGCTTGAATGGCGGCACCTTCGTGCACGCCGCGAAACTCTGTCTTTGTCCGGCACCATTTTGTGGTATGACTCAGCAACCCACACAACATGAACCACCATTTTGTTCTCAATTTTATTTCTGTTATTTTGCGAGCGGAAACTTTCGAAACTTCAAATTTTTTTGCAACCAAACCGAAAGACCTCAGATAGTAATAACGGCTTCCTTCATAGGTGACAGATGTCAAATCCCCGTGGAGGACTGCACGAAGACCACGTGCCAAAATGGCGGCACGTGCATCGACACGCATACAGGCTTCGTGTGCAACTGCACCGACGGCTGGATGGGCGCCCTCTGTGAACGAGCGTACAACGCCTGCGAGTTCCGACCGTGTCAAAACAACGCCACGTGTCACGTCGATGCCACCCAACGCGACTACACGTGCGTCTGTCCCCCTGGATTCGAGGGGAAGAACTGCGAACTGAACGTCGACGACTGCGCCGAAGTCGTTTGCCCTTCCGGAAAACTTTGCGTTGATTTGGTTGACGGATACGAGTGTCAATGTCCAACCGGATATGCGGGTGATGGCTGCCTTGTTGACGTTGACCCATGCGCCAAGCAACCCTGCGCAAACGGGAAGTGCAACCCAATGGGGAGCAACTACACCTGCACGTGTGCGTCCGGTTACCAAGGCTACAACTGCGACAAGGACGTCAACGAATGCGAGCTACCCGGGTTGCCTATCTGCAACCACGGCATCTGCGTCAACAAAGATGGCGGCTTCCAATGCTACTGCAAGCCAGGTTACACTGGGGAACGTTGCAACTTGGATTTTGATGAATGTCTTTCCCAACCCTGTCGTAACAACGCCACCTGTATCAACAAAGTGAACAACTACGAATGTGTGTGTCCTCCGGGATATCAGGGGAAGGATTGCAACATTAATATCGATGAGTGCGCGTCGAACCCGTGCATGATGGGTTCAACGTGCGTGGATGGGATCAATAGGTTCACGTGCGTCTGTCAAGCGGGTTTGACAGGTACGCAATGTGAGATCAACATCGACGATTGCCTTGTAAGTATAAATTTTGAGTCGGCCATTTTGTTTCTAATTTTTGAGGTGTAGTCGTCGCCATGTTTGCATGACGCCATGTGCATCGACGGCTTGAACGAGTACACCTGCAATTGCACGGATACAGGTTACACCGGAAGTCATTGCGAGATCAATATCGACGACTGTGTCAGCAATCCCTGTCAAAATGGCGCCCCATGTTTGGACGAGGTTAAGGACTACAAGTGTGATTGCTTCACGGGTTACACCGGTAAGAATTGCGAGGAGGACATCAACGAATGTGAGAGCAACCCTTGTCAGAACAATGGCGTCTGTTTGGAGCGCAGCAACGCCACCTTGTATGACACAACCCTCGAGCAAAACGCCAACTTACCAGCGGTTTTTAAACGTCAATTCGAGTTCCATGAAGCTGCAGGTTATGAATGCTTGTGTGTCCCTGGCGTGATTGGGGTTAACTGCGAAATCAACGTCAACGAATGTGACAGCAACCCCTGTCATTTCGGTGTCTGCGTTGACAAGATTGGAGGTTATGTTTGCGAGTGCGATGAGGGTTTCGAAGGGGAGCAGTGCGAGATTGACATCGATGAGTGCGACAAATACCAACCATGTGTCCATGGGACCTGCGTGGACAAACGTGCCAACTATTTCTGCGACTGTGAGAATGGTTTTGGTGGTAAGAATTGCTCCGTGGAGCTTACGGGATGTCGGGAGAATCCTTGTCAGAATAATGGGACCTGTAAACCCTACTTGGACAATGAGACCATGCATAAGTTCAATTGCACGTGCCCACATGGGTTTCATGGTCATACATGTGAACGCGTCACTACGATGTCTTTAGCCGGAAATTCCCTGCTCGTTGTGAACACCTCCAGGGATGAAGGTCACGACATTCAGTTCCGGTTCAAGACCACATTGGGTGATGGCTTCCTTGCACTCGGTAAGGGTTCCACCTACTATATTTTGACCTTGGCCAAGGGTAGACTTAACCTGCATTCGAGTCTGCTCAACAAATGGGATGGGGTTTTCGTTGGGAGTAACCTCAATGACAGCAACTGGCAGCGGGTACGTCATCCAACTGTCACCTTCACCCTAACCTCAAATGTCATTGTTTACCCCACAGGTATTTGTTGCTATCAACTCATCGCATCTAGTTCTTTCTGCCAACGATGAACAAACAATCTACCCAATCAATTACAATGACAACAATGGGTCCTCGACGAGTTTCCCCACAACCTACTTCGGAGGGTACCCCAATAACCATCGTAAATTAGCCCATGTGCAACCCTTCCTTGTGGGGTGCGTTGAAGACATCATCGTTAATGGCGAATGGGTCCTTCCTGACACTCAAAATGCCTCCTGGGTTGGGTTCCAAAATGTGGTCACTGGGTGTCATCGAGAACCACAATGCGAACCGAACCCTTGTCATTCCGGAGGGCATTGCACGGATCTTTGGAGTAACTTTAGTTGCACGTGCGAACGCCCCCATCTTGGTTACAACTGTCAATATAGTACGTTTGTTTTTTGACATTTGAAAGGTTATGAAATGCTAACCTCAAATTTCAGACTACACGGCAGCGACCTTCGGCTACGAGAACATCACCGATTCTTTAGTGACGGTTGTCGCAGCGGATGCAGCCCGACGCGCCATCAGGTCCATCGTTGACATCTCCATGTTTGTTCGCACGAGGCAATCACGAGGTCAGATCTTCTATTTAGGGTCTGCTCTGGGTTCGGGGAACGAGAGCTACATTGCGGCGCAACTTGAAGGCGGGGAGTTGCTGGTCCGCATTCAATTCAACGGGACCTTTGAGGCCTATACCGTCGGAGGGGTCAAGTTGAACAATGGACATGATCATCTCATCCAGGTCATTCGGAACGTCACCTTGGTCCAGGTCAAGTTGAACGGGACGGAGTACTTTAGGAAGACGATTTCGGCGACGGGGACGTTGGATGCTCAAGTGTTGTTCCTCGGAGGTCAACCGCAACTTCGCCCCGTACGTCAGACCAACGAATTCCCGCAGAGCAGCAGCAAAATGGCGGAGGTCACTGCAGCTACCGGTCCTGCAGCAGTTACAACCCCATTGAGCATGATCCATTTCAAAGGCATCATTCAAGATGTCCAAATCAGCGATGGCTCCAAGGTGATGGTCGTTGAGTTCTTCCCGTTGCAGGCCGCCGAGTTGTCCATCCCGATGTCCTTCGGGAATGTCTCCTTCGACAACGCCACCGTCCTCGAAGGTATCCTCTCGGATGACTCATGCCGGGTCCAACCATGTCATCGTAACGGTGTCTGCATCAACACCTGGAATGACTACAAGTGCGAGTGTCCTCGAGGGTTCAAGGGTAAGGACTGCAAAGAGCTGGAGTTCTGTGAGTTGGAACGCTGCCCTGATGACTCCACGTGTCGCAATTTGGACAGCGGATATGAATGTATTGCAAACGCGACCTTTGACGGAGAAACCCGACCGTTGATTTATAACCTAACAACGACAAGTCTCGACAACAAGAACTTCGTCGCCGACTCCATTGAGGTCACCTACAGGACCCGATCATGGGGCACTGTTCTATTTGCCACATTTTCTGAGAAATACTTCAATGTCTTCATCTTCCACGACGAGGTGTTTGTCGAATGGAATCTGGGAGGTCAAACTGAAACGAGGCGTTTCCGCAAGGACCATTTCGATGGTCAATGGGTCACGTTACTGTTTCGGTACAAGGACCAGTTGTTGAAGGGCGGGTTCAAGGAGCACGTCCTAGACGACACACCCAACTTCACAGTCGCTGACTTCGACTTCACCGGGTTCAACGAGATCTTCACCAAGGGTCTAGTCTATGTCGCTGGTTCAGACAACCAAACCTTCGATTACAGAGAGGTCATCAACGCCGACTATAATGGGACCAATTATGTCACGTGGGCTGACACCACAACTCCGGACCCGGTCATCGTCAGCAATGCCGTGGACTTCATGGATAACACCATGCCCTTGTACCGAATTGACCTGACGAGGAGCACGGACCAATTTAAGGGTTGTTTGGGGGAGATTCGGATTGGAAGACTCCTGGTTCCATTTTTCGCCACCAGCGAGCTCTACAAAACGAACAAACCCGATGAGTACTTCTCGTTGCTACCCAATGGACACAAAACCATCGGGTGTAGGTTATGTTTCGAACGGGACTGCTACAATGAGGGAAAGTGCATTGACCCTTTCGCCACCTATCAGTGCGAGTGTCCCGTGGGATACGAAGCTGACGATTGCTCAATTGACATCAACGAATGCCTTGAAAATAAGTGCGAGAATAATGCCACGTGTAAAGATCTCATTGGACGGTACGAATGTGAATGTCAGTTGGGTTACGATGGTGACTTGTAAGTTTATGGGATTAACCTCAAAACATTTGTATTGATTTATTGATTATTGATTTGTAGTTGCGAACATGAAATCGACGAATGTGAGAGTGGTCCTTGTCATAATGGCGGCACGTGCATCGACCAACTTGGAACCTTTAGGTGTGAATGTCCCGAAGATTACGTCGGGAAGCAATGTGAAGCCCTCAGATTGATCACCTGCGAGAACCAACCCTGCAAAGATGGTTCAACGTGTAAAAACGGCAAAAGTATTTATATTCATCATTCATAACCTCAAATGTCAAACCCTTTAACCCTTGACATTTACAGATGAAATGACGCATAACAACTTCACATGTTTATGCGCTGAAGGAATGGTTGGAACCCTTTGTGATACACCCTACTGCGCCGTCAAAACCCATGGGTGTGAACACGAGGGTTTCTGCAACACCTCGATGAGGGTGCCCTTCTGTCAATGTCGACTCGGGTTCGAGGGACGCCATTGTGAGACCAACATCAATGATTGCGTGGATGACCCGTGTCAAAATGGCGGACAATGCATCGATGGGATCAATCGATATGACTGCAACTGTACCAGCACTGGGTACACCGGAAACAACTGTGAGATTGACCTCGATGAATGCGAGATGTTCCCGAATTTGTGTGGGGATTTGGGGACGTGTGTCAACACTCCGGGAAGTTATCGATGCGATTGTTTGAACCGGAGGTGTGGGCATCAGTGTAAGTTTGATGACCCATGTTTGGGGCGACCATGTGGTCAACATGGGACCTGCGGAAGCAAATGTGCCTTCTTCGCGGACTACGATTGTGTCTGCGAGGAGGGTTTCGGAGGGAAGAACTGCACGGAGGTGACTGTAAGTATCCACCATTGAAGGTAACCTCAAATTGATTGATTGAATGATGGGTTTCAGGTTAGGGCGGCTTCCGGGGACGACTTCGACATCCTCTACGTGGTCATCCCCGTTGTGGTTGTCATTGTGTTGGGTTTGCTTGCAGGTTTGGCCATTTTGATCAATGTGGCACGAAGTAAAAGGGCCACGAGGGGTACCTACAGTCCGAGTGCTCAAGAATTCTGCAACCCGAGGGTTGAATTGGACCATGTACTCAAACCACCTCCAGAGGAGCGGTTGATATAACCTATAAACATTTTCTGGTTGCATAACCTCATTTGGAGGTGATTGAATGACAGCTAACTTAACCTTAAAAGTCATTTTATCGAACTGACGTATTTTTGACGTAACAATGAGCTCCTATTTTTCTACTGCGACAATTTGTGGGCCAAGTGACTTAACGTAACCGTATTTAAGGTTAATTGTTTATTGATCGATCGATGTAGTTGTAATTGTTAATTTTTACTGATATTTTATGTTTGTGACAGTCCGCATGTCAAATCAACTGATATTATTTATTCCGTTTATAGGTTAGGTTCTAGATGATACCTTAAATTAGTGCTACAATTGTCAAATGTTCATGACAAGACCAAAGCGTGTGTATATATTTTTTACTCAATTAACGATAACAAGTATTATTAATTAATTGCTAATTAAGTGATAACGTGAAATTGGAAGAGAAACGTGGTGTGCCTTAAATTTGAACCTTGACATTTAAGGTTAGAATAAAGAGAAATAACAAATGTCAGCAATTCGATCCATTTATTGATACATTAAAGTTCAATGATGTTATGAACGATGGTAATTTTCAAAATGGCTGCTTCCTGAACCACTGGAACCGTAGTTTCCTGAGCTGGAGTCGAAACTTCCGGAACCAAACTCATGGGAGGATCCGAAGTTTTCGGAACCGAAACTTCCGGAAGAGCCGAAGCTTCCAGAAGAACCGAAGCTTCCAGAGGAACCAAATGATGAACCAAAATCTGAAGATGATGAAGAACCGAAATTTTGAGAACCACTGTTACCGAAATTTCCACCACTAGAGGAGACATCAAAAGAGGTTCCAGTTCCACCTAAACTGGAGGACCCTCCGAAGCTTCCTCCACTTGATGAGCTGTCAAAATGTCCCGAACTGATCGATCCACTTCCAAAAGACCCTCCAGAAGTCCCGAAACTGTTGCTACCACCTCCAAAACCGGAAGTACCAACTTGAATACTACCCCCACCATTTCCAGTATGATGGATATCAATATGGTCGATATGACTACCACCTCCAGTTTGAACCGGAACTGGTACCTTCACATAAACAGGAACTTTAACTTGTACTGGTACGGGTTTCTCCACAGTTACCGGATAGGGTTTTGGTACCGGGACTTCAACCCTCACTGGATGAGGTACCTTCACGTAGACTGGAACCTGAACCGGAACCTTCTTCTCGACGGTTACCGGATACGGTTTTTCAATGGGTACCGGAACTTTGACTTCGTACGGAACCGGGATTTTCCGCTCTATTGTGACCGGATAGGGTTGAGGTACGGGAACTCTGACTTCTTTCTCAACTGTCACCGGATATGGTTGTGGAACCGGGACCTCAATCGCCTTTGTGATTGTATTTTCGGTGTGAGTATGCGTATGTTTTGTAATTCCGGAAATGGAAGATCTTCGAACTCCGAAATCTCCGTTGTAGCCGTAGTTTCCGGTTCCAATTGAACTACCACCAGTACCTATGGTGGAACTTCCAATTGAAGACCCCCCAAGGAAGGAGGTTCCACTTCCGGTTTGGTAGGACCCACCATTGATTGAACCACTCGAACCTTGAGAACTTGAATCGTAGGATCCTTGGAAGTTGTTTCCTGAATTGTAGATTCCTTGAGATGATCCAGAATCAAATGAACCACCAAAAGATGAACCAGTTCCAAATGAAGAACCACTACCAAATGATGATCCAGTTCCAAAAGATGATCCACTTCCAAATCCAGAGGAACCACTCCCAAAAGATGAAGATCCACTTCCAAAAGATGAAGAACCTCCAGAAACACCAAAAGATCCAGATCCACCGGAACTGGAGGAACCCCCATGGGTCAAATCCAAGTGCCCAACATGGTTATGGCTCGCATACCGTTTCTCCTTCCTCGTTGGCGTCCCATCTTTTCCGGAAACCAACCCGATCACCAAAACTCCCACAAAAATCTACAAATTTGTTAATTACCAATTAATTACCAAAAATTTCCCCCTCCAAAAATGAACTCACCAGTAAATAACGCATCTTCTATGCCCAAAACTGAAAGACTGCATCGTCTCTTACATTGACAATGTCTTTTATACCTCGACAGGTTTTTCCCATTGGAATTATGCACAAAATCCTTCGACGTCTTTTGTTTATTTCCTCCATGTGTTATTCATTATGCAAAATCCAATGCTGCAAAAATTTGCAAATGTCAGCAACGTTGCATTGGTGAATTATGGCATCCAGATTCGAGTCGACTTGATTTAAGTTCCAGTTTTGCGCAGATGCGGTTTTTGGGACCTCCTGCTGATTTTGCACCAACAATTCCAGCATCAGATTTGCGAATTAATGCGACTTTCTTTTGGGTTTTTGGTTTGCGGTTTCATATTTCACAATGGCTGAAATTAATACGAACGTTAATTTCATTCATTAGCAACGCATTAATTTAGTAACAATTTGCAAATTTTAATTTTGGCATTGATTTATATCCAAAAAGTTTTGAGTTTGTTTGCAAAGTTGTGCAAAGTTTTGGAAAAATACTTATAATTCGCAAACCGTGGGAGATATTTCAATTCTGAAAAAACTTTTGGATTTTTCATTAAATTATTTATAAAATATATAAAAATTTTGGAAAATATTCGATGAAATTTTTGGTCTTCGATTAAAGTCCTAATTTTATTTAAAATTTTTAAAATTTTACAATTCAATAATAAATCAATAATTTAAAAAATTAACAATATTTTTGAAAATTGTTTAAACTATTAAATTCTCTATTAAATTTCCAATCAGAATTATATTTTTCAGATCTTTAAGATTTTTGGAACAAATAAGACATTTATTAGAAACTTCAATTTTCAAATCATAATTATTTAACTTTTTTAATTCTGGAGTACCTTGTATATAAAACTAAATAAACAAATAGTTTAAACAATATGCAACTGACACCAAATATCTTGCAATTCTTCGGATGTCATTCAATTTGATAAATTAATGAACACGAGCAAAATTCACGCGAAATGCAAAGAAGAAAGTTGCAAAAAATTAAAATTTATAAAATTTATGTATCATCTTCACCGACTCGAATTATTTATTAATATGCAATTATTGTCCGCGGATTACGAAAAGAAAGTTGCAGCAAAAAAAATCGGCTAAATTAATTACAAATGCAAAAATTTGCCATTTTTTTGCACATCTTCTTCATGATAAATTAGCAAAACAATCAAATGTTGTTAGAGAAGTATAAAAGAGAATTGTGCACTCTGGAGGAATCACATTCGACCTGTGTCTTCAACAGCATCCACAAGCCAAAAATGAAGATCTTCTTGGTAAGTAAAAGACGAAAAATAAAAAAAATAAAAAACAAAAAAAAACATAACCTTAATTACAGGTTCTATTTCTTGTCGGCATGGCTTTTGCCGAAGAAGCGACAATGAAAAAGACGAAGAGGTCTGCATCTCCTGGAAATATTGGTCATCATCATCATGGTCATGGACCACACGATCATTACTACCATCTGGATATCGATCATGGATCTGGATCAAATGGTTTCCATGGAAACACTCAATCATTTATTCCTGGAGGTTTCAATGGTCCGTCAATTGGTCACTCAGATATCACCTATCCGGGTCACGTGTCATCGAGTATCAGTCATCATCACCACCATCCGGAAGTCATCGGTATCCGGAAACACACCCACACCCATACGCAACATACCATCACGAAAGAATTGGGTATTCCAGTACCGAAACCCTATCCAGTTACAGTTGAACGCAAGGTTCCAGTTCCGGTACCACAACCCTACCCTGTGCATGTTGAGAGGAAGGTTCCAGTTCCGGTGCATGTACGTGTCCCCGTTGAAGTCCCACGTCCGTATCCAGTCACCGTGGAGAGGAAGGTTCCGGTTCAAGTACCCGTCTACGTGAGGGTGCCACAACCCGTTCAAGTCGAGGTTCCAGTACCACGACCCTATCCAGTACATGTAGAAAGGCCGTACCCAGTGGAGGTTAAGGTTCCAGTTTATGTGAGGGTACCTGTTCCGGTTCAGCCAGCTCCGGTAGATCATATTGATCATATTGATATTCATCATACGAGTGGGGGTCATGGAGGTTCTTCGGGTCTTGGTTCCGGGAGCATTGGAGGTGGTTCCATTAGTGGAGGGTTCATTGGAGGTGGTCTCAGTGGTGGTTTGAGCAGTGGTCTCAGCGGAGGGATCAGTGCAGGGTTTTCTGGTGGGTCTCACATTGACCATGTTGATATTCATCATTAAATTAAGAATTTTTGAAGTGTAATTTTGTTTTTGTTTCAATTTTTTTGAAAATAAACTTTTTGAATCAATTTCTATCATTATTTTTTCGAACCAGTAATAATTCTGTGGTCAATTAGAACCTAGCATTATTCAGATGTAATCTAAAAAACCTTTAAATTGAACCCATAAAAAAAATTCTGTTTTTTTTCCTTAAAGTACAAGAAATAGCAATTGAAACGATTTTTGGAACTTTCCAGAAAAAAATAGAAAATTATCAATTGAGGTTCCATAAGAACCATTTTATAGAACCTCAACTGATGTATCTGAATATAATTTTCTATCATTTCTGGAAAGTTCTAGTAGGTTCAACAAACCGTCACAAGAAACGTCAATTTTGGAACCATTTGTATTTTGTTATCAAAATTTGAAAATGGAACTTCTGTTCTAGTTACAAAGTCATAAGAGATAATGAGAAGGGTTCTGGAAGTTTCAGGGCAATAATTTTCTAACGTGGAGTTGTTTAAAATTGCCGGTTCTAAAATCTCAGTTGTAATTCAATCGATTAAATTAGAATTTTGGATTTTTTGATTCAAAATTTTATCTCCATAAATGGAACCTGGTTTTCTAATATAACTTATTCAAATGGAACAACGTTGTAACCAATTTTGAACCATCGTTCCGATTATAAAGTTCCAAAATCATTGAAGACGTCAATTTTTGTATAAAAACTTGTTGGGCTTTTTTTTTAAACTTCCAAAAATTGTAGTCAAATGGGTTTGAGTTCCGGATGTTTCTCCGGAGTTCAAAAAATAATGAGGTTCCAAAAATTATGGTTTCGTGAATATCTTCATGGTTTTGTATCTGAAATGATAACCACTTCAAATTTGGAACCTCACATTTCAAAAACTCATTGAAAATAGCATTGGTACATTGGAGAGTTTTCAGAACCAAAAACTGAACTACAAAATACGAATTTATTCTTTGTATAACCAAAACATAAGTAACAATCAAATTTAACAACAAAAAATACAACAATAATTATGTCTTAATGATGGATATCAATATGAGCCCCATGTTCACCAGCTGGTAAAGAATAAGAGCTACCTCCATGGTAACCGGAACCGGAACTGCTATAGCTGCTACCTCCATAACCACCTCCATAACTTCCGCTTCCGTAGCTGCTACCACCATACCCGGAACTGTAGCTATCTCCACCACTTCCATAACTGTAACCACCTCCACTCAAGGAACCAATGGAACCCGAAGAAACCCCTCCAAACGAACCCGATGATCCTCCAGTACTGAAGCTGTGCCCATGACTGGTCCCACTAACAACAACATTTCCATGCCCATGACCTCCACTGGTGTGATGGATATCAATATGGTCGATGTGGTCAACTGGAGGTGCCTGAACCGGAACTGGAACTCGTATGTAGACTGGAACCTTCACTTCAACGGGAACCCTCTTTTCAACGGTCACTGGATAGGGTCTTGGGACCGGGACTTCAACCTTGACTGGATGGGGTACTTTCACGTAGACTGGAACCTTCACCGGGACGCGTTTCTCCACATGAACTGGATATGGTTTCGGGACGGGGACTGGGACACGGATGTGTACAGGAACTGGGACTTTCCTTTCAACGTGGACAGGGTAGGGTTGTGGGACTGGGACTGGAACCTTGCGTTCAACTGTAACCGGGTAGGGTTTCGGAACTGGGATACCAACTTCACGGGTGATGGTGTTTTGTGAATGGGTATGTGTGTGTTTTTTGATGGCGATCACTTCCGGATGGGAATGATGATGATGACTGATCGATGACGACCCATGGCTTGAATACGAGGGTCCTTCAATGTACGACGGTCCGCTTCCATGGTAACCTGACCCTCCGCTAATAATTGAAGGGCTGTCTCCATGGTAACTTGAAGATCCCCCAATAAACGATGGGGTGTTTCCATGGTAACTTGATGATCCCCCAACAAATGACGGGGCGCTGCCATGGTAACCCGATCCGTGACTGCTATGATCGATATCCAGATGGTAGTAGTGATCATTTGGACCATGACTGTGACCATGCGAGTGATGACCCACATTTCCCGGAGATGCAGACCTCTTTGTCTTTCTCACTGTCGCATCATCGGCGAACGCCGCGCTGACAAGAAGCACTACCTGCAAATTCAACCCTCCTTTACTTCCTGTTCACTTCCGGCCCAAAATTCTTCGGGTATGGTCACTTACCAAGAAGATCCTCATCGTTTGCTTGTAGACTGGGCTGAAGACACAAGACGAGTGTGATTTCATCGAGATGCATCACCATTTTTATAGTCGCATCCAAATTTTGATCCATACCATCGAAGAGAGAAATTTCCAAAAAACGAAATCTGAAGACAACTGAATGGACGGAAGATCGTGTGACAATCTTCTCGATTTCAAATGCAGATTTTTTTGGCCCACCTGGTGATTTACTCATTTACTAATTTCTTCCGCATCTGATGAACGCTTTCTTCTTCGATTTCTTCAGTAACCCATTGAGGAATTTTCATAATTATCATTTCATTATCTTTTAATTCACTCAAAATTATTCAATAATTACTAACATCATTTTTCTTCTTTTTTCTGGAATGTTTGTATAGTCGGTTGCCATGGCAACCAAAAAAAAACAATTGATACAATTATTGTTTTTTTGTTTTTTTCCAAATTACATCTTGGATTTCTGATTACTGAATGGAAATTAACATAAAATCATAAATAAGAAACTTGAAATGTCATAATCAAAAGAACTCATTAAAATTCATCAGTATTTTTCGGTTTTTTTTATTTATATTTATAATATTTCTCGATGCTGCCTCACATAATATATAAGCTTATGCTAATTTATTGTTATAAATCACAAATTTCAACATTCCCATGCAGAAAAAGAATAAATTTTTTGTTCTTTTTCATCTTTTTTGCTTTTTTAACTTTCTCTAGTTTTAGTTTTTTAAATTTATTATTTTTTGTAACTAAATAAATGTAGTAGTGTTAATTGTCAAATTTATTTGCCCCAAATCAATTGTACAATCCAGAAAATATAAACCTTAACCTATAAACATTTTGGTACAACTATAATTTTAAAAACAAAAAAAACAAAAACGTCTACTTTTTGACAACACCCGGTGCATTAAACCCTTCATTCGGTTGGAAATTCGGTGGACCATAAACGGGAGCACCCTGTATTTGAGGTGGAACCCCCTCAAAACTGGTCGATGATGAGGAACTCTGACTTATTTGGCCGATTGATCCCGAAGAAATCCCCGAATTGAACGAATCATCAAAATGACCATTGGGTGCACAATCTGGAACCGCATTGGTGACGACACCATCACCCAAATTGTTGGTTGTCGAAGAACTCCAGCCTCCACCTCCGATGGAACCCACGGAAATGGAACCTCCACCATTCTCGAACCCGTTCGAATGATGGATATCAATATGGTCCACGTGTCCTTGACCATAGTTACCGTCATTTGTGGGGACTGAAACGGGTACCCGGATGTACACAGGTACCTTGACAGGATATGGAACCGGAACCTTTTTCTCAACGGTAACAGGGTAGGGTTTTGGAACGGGGACTTCAACACGAACGGGTTGAGGTACTCGAATGTAAACCGGGACCTTCACCGGGACCTTTCGTTCAACCGGGACCGGAACTGGTCGAGGGACCGGTACGGGAACCCTGATCACCTGAGGTGGGAGTGGTTTCTGAACCGGAAATGACTGAGGTGGTTGTTGAGGGTATCCATAATTTCCTTGGTATTGGGGTGTTTGTGGGTAGAGTCCCGGGTTACTTACGATGAAGTTTCCGGTGTTGGACGAGGCAAATGAGGTGGACACACTGTGGAAGTTGGGCGCAGGCGCATATGAAGGGGCGTAGACATAACCTCCATTTTGGTCGTATTGTTGGTTGATGGTCGGGAATGCGTTACCCGGAGGTCCTGGAGGCGCAAATTTTGCGGCGAAGTTAGGTTTTTGCAGGAATTGACCCAGGAGAGGTTCACGTTTCACTTTCCTTGATGGTTGATGGGGTTCAGGGCTTGGGTCCTCAGTTAAAACTGAAGGGATTGCTGATGCTAAAAATAGTACCTGAAAACAGAAAAATTTCAAAAATTAATTGCAAGTGAACCCGGAACGATTTTTATGTGGTTTTGGTTTTATTTGATAGACTGTTAACTGAATTTTAATTATTTATCGAAAAAAGTATACAAAATTAATGTTAAATAGATGATTTTTAATACTAAAATTGATCAACGAAAACCTAAGAAATTTTGTGCTATGAAATTATATAAACAAATTCATGTTTCTCATTGCAAATTATTGATTTTCAGTAACAACTTTAGTGATTTGTATAAACAATTAAATTTGCTATCTGTTGACCAAATAACATTTGCTTTAATTTTTTTTGGAAATTGTTTAAATTAATTTTAAAAATCAAGTAAGTTTTGAAGTATATAAAATTTCAATTGGATTTTCAATTTGCAATATCTCTGTTAAAAATTCACTGATTCCAACCAAAAAATTTAGTTTTATCTTTTAACAACCTATTGTTTAATTAGTTATATTTCAGTCAAATTTTCATTAATTGTTGTGTTCCAAAAAAATTATTTTGTTCAATGAAAAAAATGTTCTCATCATATGAAATGCAAAATTAAAATATTTATTTTGTTTATTTAGAGTTGAGATAAACAAATGAAAATTTTACGTTATATTCCTAATAAATTAATAATTATAATGACAATATATTAGTCCATCTTGCAAATGCAGTTTTCCCACAAAAAAATTATTAATAAAAATATTCTTTTGTCATGGAAGAAAACGATACATTAGTACAAAATAATTTGATGAATTTTTATTGTTAATTTCTAATTGGAATTAACAAATAAAAAAATCACACTTTATTAATAAATTGTTAGTAATTATATACGTGAATTTTTTAAACAATTTGCTCTTTTAGTTTTCCCAGAAAAAAATCGCAAACTTTATGTAACAAAATCAAAATTTCAATCCTAAAAATTTCATGTATGATTTTTCCTCAATTTTATAATATTATTCATTAACTTTTTCAGGATTTTTTTAAACAAATGCAAAAATAGTAAGTACTCACCAAAATATAGTGCATTTTGCTGGCTTGGTTCGAATGCGTCCTCATTGAAATTGGGCGCGTCTTTTATACGAATTTCGTTGCTGATTTTTCTTCGCCTTTGTTGACATTTTCATTAGAGCCGCCATTTTTTTCTCAATATTTGTTAATGTATTTCTAAGCGTAACACGTGTACCTGGACGTGTATTATTTGCCGCAATAATAAACAAACGATTGGTTCGGTTCATTTGCGAAACGCTTTTCGTGAAATCCATCGAAGGCTGTTATCACTTTCTTTTTCTAAATATGTTATTAACAAATTACTACTCTTGCATATTGCCGAAATTTGTTTGTGCGTGCCAAACTCACTCAGGACAACTTCTTCCTCACACATTCATTCTTATTTTTATTTTCTATTTGTTTATTAGTTTCTGATTTATCGATTTTTATTATCAATTATTTATAACAATGATTGATATCAGTTATTTCTGTCAAGTAAATTTGTTCAATATTTAGTTTTTAAGAGATTTATTTAATTCCTTTAGTTCCAAAATAATTTGCAGTTAAATTTGAAAATTCCATAAAATGTCCTTTTTGAATTATTTTTTTTGGGTTCCAGTTCCAATTTTGAATCCAATTTACCATTGCCATGAAGATGAATATGTATTGTAACCATTTCCTCCATTGAGACCTCCTCGGAAGCTAGGAACATAACCTTGAACTTGGAACCCATGACCAATAGATCCTTAAAAAATTAAACAATTAAATTGAGGTTAACAACATTAATAAACTTAATTATTATTTACAAATTGATGACCTTGAAAGCCTTCATTTAAACACAAAAAAAGTTTTTTTGAAAAAACTGAAAAATGTAGAATTTCCGGGAATACCTCCTGTTTGATGATGGATATCAACATGATCCACGTGACCATGATTGTACTCCTTGACGTAAACCGGAACCGGAACACCAACCGGAACCTTCCTCTCAACATGCACCGGATAGGGTTGTGGAACCGGAACTTCAACCTTCACTGGATGCGGTACCTTCACGTATACAGGAACTTCAATCGGAACCTTCCTCTCAACAGTCACCGGATATGGTTTTGGGACCTCCACAGGAACACGTACCTCAACCGGGAACGGAACCTTCCTCTCGATGTGTACCGGGTAGGGTTGTGGGACTGGGACCTCGACGCGACGTTCAACCGTCACTGGATAGGGTTTGGGGTATGGTACCGGGATGCCGACCTCTTTGGTGATGGTATTCTGGGTATGGGTATGTGTATGGGTATTGGCGTGCAGAAGTTGATGTCCTCCATGATGGTAATTGTCGAAGTCATTGAAGGTATGGTAATATGCATGTCGTTTGGGTTTCGGGCTTTCTTTAGTTTCTTTGACTTCTTTCGCCAAGATGGCGGTCGCCAGAAGAATCACCTTCAAGAAATCTTCAGTTAGGACTTAACGTCTTTAAATGTGTGGTACTTACCAGGAAGTAACGCATCTTCGGAATTGGAGGTGTACCAGATGAGAAGTGATTTGGTTGGGTTGATGGTATTCCTTTTATACCATGAAGACTTGAGAAGCTGATGACATTGATGACAGGTTTGGAATCCAATTTTTCCATCAAAATTTCATCCGGGATGATTAACCAAATGGTATGAATATTTATATTTCTGTACGAAACTTGTTTGTGGATCTTCATGTTCATCTTAATGAACCGATTCCAAATTTTAACACATTTTTTTGACCAATAACATTCCTAAAATAGTTTACCTTCAAAATTAATTGAATATCAATTTGTAAAGTTCATCAATCAATCAATTTATTGATTTATTCTATTGCCCAAAAATTTTATGACGTCACCACTCCAATTACTGGTACACCATCAAAATTCAATTTTTAGGTTAGGTACGACAACAATAACAACAGAAATACCTCATTATCACATTTAATGGTAAAAAATATTGGTAACTAGATTTTACAATGTCACACCATCTTTTATATTACCACTTCCAGGAGGAAGCATACGTGTTATATCCGCCATTACGATACATACCACCAACATTGCTTGGAACATAACCTTCTAAACCAGCACCACCATTTCCACTCGAGAATGAGTTGTAATTATGGTATCCTGTCTGCGAAGAAATTGGGGTACCATATGAAGTTGTTGGTGGGGTTAACTTGTCGCTGACACCATCGAAGGATGATGATTGGTGGCTTTCAAAGACGAGGTTCGAGGAGCTTCCGCCGAAGTTACTTCCGGAGAAGCTTGGGGCTGATCCGAAGTTGAAACTGGAAGAACTACCTCCAAAATTGCTGCTGCCAGCATTAAATTCTTGGCCGGAACTTCCAAAGTTGATCTGACCGTTGAAATCCTGACCGGAAGTACCACCAAGACTGATGTGATGGCTGTTGTAATTTCCTTCGTTGGAAGAACCAAGGTTGATCTGGTGAGTATTGATGTTACCACCAAAATTATGACCATTTCCGGTATGATGGATGTCGATATGGTCGATATGGGACCCACCCCCAGTGGATACAGGTACGGGAACCTTAACGTAAACCGGAACCTTCTTCTCGACTGTAACAGGATAGGGTTTTGGGACCGGGACTTCAACCCTGACTGGGTGAGGTACCTTCACGTAGACTGGAACCTTCTTTTCGACGGTCACAGGGTAGGGTTTTGGAACTGGAACTTCAACCCTTACTGGATGAGGTACCTTGACGTAGACAGGGACTTGAACTGGAACCTTCTTCTCGACGGTTACCGGATATGGTTTGGGTACCTCAACAGGTACTTCAACTCGAACTGGGACTTTCCTTTCGATATGAACTGGGTAGGGTTGTGGGACCTTCTTTTCGACGGTTACTGGATAGGGTTGTGGGACTGGGACACGAACCTCGACACGAACGGGAACTTGCTTGGTGATGTGTACTGGGTAGGGTTGGGGAACTGGAACCGGGACTTTCTTTTCAATGTGGACTGGGTAGGGTTGTGGAACCGGATATGGAACCCGTTTCTCAACTGTGACAGGATAGGGTTGAGGTACAGGATATGGAACCCGTTTCTCCACTGTTACAGGATAAGGTTGTGGTACCGGAACTGGAACCTTCTTCTCAACAGTGACAGGATACGGTTTTGGAATTTCTACGGGAACAGAAACCTTAACAGGAACAGTTTTAACAACCTCAACCGGATAGGGTTGGGGTACCGGATATGGGACACGCTTCTCCACTGTTACCGGATAGGGTTGTGGTACTGGTTGAGCAACCGGAACCTGGTTCGTAATGGTCTGAACCGTATGGCTTTGCTGATGCTGATGTTGTTGACTTGGAACATCAATGTGCAAGTGATGATGTTGCACATTGTTACCAAAATCGAACCCTCCATTATGGTTCCCACCGGAAACCCCACCTTGGTGATTGTTTACATCAACATGGAAGTTACCCCCAGATGTTTGGCCGCCATGGAAACCACTTCCGAAGTTATTGGAACTCTGGAATCCACTAATTCCATTCGAGGACCCCAAATCAACATTGTGTCCCACGGAATGTACATTTTGAAAGCTATTTCCGCCCAAGTTTTCAAACTTATTATGCGTATCAATGTGGATGTTATGGTGGCTGGTAGCGCCATCTAGATTCAAATTCCCGAACTGATTATTCCCATTGCTACTCGAACTGAAGGATTGCTCCTGGAAATTACTCTGGAAGTTGTTGAACCCTTGCTGACCACTCGGGGCACCGTAAACAGGCAAAGGGGCATCCCGTTTGGGCTTGCCAGCTTTCTCCTGCTCGGCCACAACGAGGGCGATCAACCCGCAGATCTGCAACACACAATACACCAATCAGATACTTTTTCGGAAATTCGCGAGGAAAAAAGTCTTACAATCAAAAGACGCATCTTGCGATCTTGGATGTCTTGAAGCGACTGACTCAATGAATGCGTCCGTACCATTTTTATACGCAATTATCTGCCGGGATTATTCAAGTGATGAGTTAACCTCTTCGCCCCTCCGAGCGTTTTTTTCGGCGTGAGGTGTCAGCGGTGCGTATTTACCAATCTCCACGGATGAATTATTAATAAAATTCGTTCAGCGACTTGACAATGACATTCTTTCCGCGATTGTTTCTCTTCACGCCAGTTTTTGCGCTTATGTGAAGCACGGAATTGGAGATGTTTCATTATTGCGGCAATTGCACAACGTTTTATGCGTTCAGCGGTCTTCTTCTTTTGGATGATTGTGTAAGCGGCCCAAAATTCGCCGGATTTGCAAGTAAAATCCGTTTTTTCGACATTTCACAAAGATTTCATAGTTCTTGACACTAGTGACATCTGGCTGGAAAAAACCAAGTTAATTGGGTTAATTTCACTTGGAAAACTTACATTCAGTTTTCGTGGTGGAAAACAAAACGTGGCTGATTTATGATGACATCCAGCATGCAGCATCATGAAGATTTACGATCCTTGGTCGTTCGCAACTCTGGGCACTTACACGGCAATAAAATAAAGAATAGTAATTGCCTGAAAAAACAATGAAGGGTCAGCCCCTGTATTACCGACCCTTCATGACGTCATGAAATGAAAACAAAATATATACATAACAAAATTATGAAACAACATCATTTTTATAATTCATTTATTGCTAAAAATCCATAAAGCATCTTTCAAAAAGATTATTTAATTAAATTAAAATAATATGTTAAATTTATTCTAATTAGATTCGTCGACACTCGGCTCGTCGTTCGTGCGTTTGACGAATGACGCGTATGACGCGTTATGACGTATTCGTCTAACGAACATGATGATGCAAGTTTGCAACGGCCCCCTTGCATTTTGCTCGTCCAGTGCGTGCATCGTCGTGCAGTCTGCATTAAATTACGTTTCGAATCAATTGTCCACGCCGTGTGTGCTTCGTGCGTCGCAGTGAAATGAATACGTAAGCTGCAAGTGAAAGTGACCGGAGATGAGTGCTCCATTTCGCACCGGCATCATATGCAAGTGCATTCCCATTGCAAACCGTATGAGACGACGAATCATCGAAATATCACGTTGCCAGGGTCGTTCACGTATCATACATCAACCCAACATGTAAATACAAAGAGTCTTGTGCGTAAACAACGCCATGGCATTCAATTGTTTTTGCCGGTGTTTGAAATACACGAGACGGCCATTTGCAATTTTCCGGCGTTTCTAACATTTCCAATTTTGTGTTTTAGCAATCAAACAAGCCGTGTGCAACAAGGAATGAGGTGTTGTGGTTTCTGGAGCTTGAAATGTGCCGAACACCGTGTATGACGAAGTGAAATCGAACTTGGACATCATCTGCTGCATTTACATACGCCGTACGGATACAAACAAGTTCATGCATTATTTGGCGGACTGAACTGAAGAAGGATGGTCAAATGAGCCTCGTACGATACCGAAACGAAGCAGACAACGTATGAAAGTATGTAAAATATGATCTTTATGCGTAAAAATCGCGTTGCAAATTTCGCAATGCCTCGTTTTTTCTCGATTTCACGTGCATTGTCATCCATGCTCGTACATGAAATTTATGGCATGAAAAATGGGCGAAATGTAACGAATTATGCAATTTTCAGGTTTCACGTGATGTAATCATGCAGTTCCATGATGTAGGCAACTCTATTCACAACCTCCAAGATGGCCAACTAAATGTCAACATCATCATCACAGAAACTGGAAAATCCTACATTTTATTCATCCGTAATGGAAATCATCGTTATGGTAATCAGATTTGATGAAAACAACAAGCCGCGTAAGATATTTAAATTGCAAATTACCTATTATATACAAAAAATAAGGCGTCAGCCATTTTTTTGGCATATATCTCTTTTATTCTGCAATCACCATGAACTATGTGTTGTTTAGGATCGCACGTGTGCGTCGTTACAAAACGACCCGGCGAAAATGTCAAGCGTTCACCGACGTCGAGGAGAAACAACTTTGGCAGGAAGTGTGGTAATTTTTCACCATTCCTCCATGGCGCGCCTCCAGGAAGCACGCCGCGACGATGAGCCGCTGGTGGTGGCTGCACATCATTCATTTCGATGATTTGTACGCGTCGACTTCGCTGGAGCGATCAAAGTTTGCTGCTCGTCAAAAAGCGAGTGTGGAAAGCTTCATTTTTCGTTGTTATGGCGGAAGGAAGTGGAAACTTGGAAACCCATGAGATGTGGTAAGTTTTTATGCATGGTCATATATCAAGGGTTATTACTTTGATGGTTATGGTACAATTTTCCAGCTATTTCTTAATTAACCTCAATTTCTTTCTTTCGCAAAACTTGCAAAACAAACTTCAATTTCTCATTTCACTTCAAGTTTCTTAAAAATTGATATAAATGGTTATTAATTTACTCAAGGAGAAAATCAGAATCATAATAATTTATTACCAAATTCGTTACAAAGTTATTCATTTATTGGATTATGCAAATTATATTTTTAATGAATTATGATAAAATTAATTAAGCTCGAACGCATTTTTGTCGTTTCGTAGCACGATCCATTTCGCATTTCTCATACGAATTGCATTTCACGTTTCCACAATAAGATCCAGTTGCACTTGCTATAAAAAGATAAAAAAGCAGTTTAATTTGCATTTTTTTTTTCAAAATTCTGACAAAGAAATTAATGATGTTTTTTTTAGGTATGGTCCGAATAAACTCACATGAGGAACCTTTATAACCATCGTTGGAGTCGCCCTTTTGGTTCGGCTGAGTACAGGATTTGGTGTTGCAAATATTTGGGCAACACGTCCGGCCAAAACACTCGGTGTCATCTTTGCATTTCGGAGAACACGACAGCATCTTGCTCGCTTGAGGACATTGCTCTGGAAAGAAACGAATCACCAATCAACAGGTAAATTACTTTTTGATTTCTTTTTTCCCCTTTTTTGACTTCAACCATTACAACATGTCGCTGTTGGCTGGGTTGCCTACTCATCGATCTTGATTTTGTGCATTGCAAGTTGCCTATAGTTATACCCTATAGTATTTTATAGCAAATTTTGGCATTTTTAAATTTCTAATAGGAAATTCGCAAGTTTACAATGATCTATTAACATTTTCCAAAAATGCAACAAAAATGCGCATTTTTTTCTAGAAGAATTGGAGAATTCTTTTTAAAGCAACTTTGTGAATTTTCTAGAAAATTCACATCAACTCGATTCAACATATTGGGATTCACAAATCAATGGTTCGAATGGTTCTGAATGATGGGAGTGAATTCATTGAATTGATTGTGTTATTCACATGCAGTCGATTGTGAAATGGAATGTTTTCAGATTCACATTGTTCGATTTTGATTGGAAACGTATTCGTTGATTTATTTGCTTTACGTCTGGTTCTGGTTCTCTCGTAGCTATTATCGATGGTATTAATTAATTTTAAATAGTAATTAACGCGCGTCTCTGTAATCTTCTTGTTTGTTCTTACATCATTCGCGTTTTTTGTTTCTTTCTGCGAAATCATTTCGACTCTATTGCAGGATTATTAATTAATTATTAGTGTTATTAATTTTTGCATTGGATGTTTTATAATTTCGCAATTTCCAAGTCAATTTTGAAATATTAACGAATGCAATTTTGGGATTAGAAATTCATCTGAATTACATTTTTGCACAACATTTTTTCGAAATGTCTTGATAAACGACCACTTTCTGAATTAATTAGTCCCTCATTAATTTTATTTTTATTATACCGAAATCTATAAGTAATTGCATCATTTTTACATCTTTCTCATAATTTTTCAATAATTTTTTATCATGCAATTTAACATTTCAGTGCAATTTCGTCTTTGAATAGCTGACATCTTCACTGATGTTGTACAATTTGCAACCATCAGCAGCGTCCTTTCAGTTGATAAGTAGCTTGTGAGCCATTGAACAAATTCATCAAGAATTCCAATTAAAACGCGACGCGCACTCATTTGCGTATATCCTGCGTTTGAGAGTCAAGGAACTGAATTAATAGCATGCAATATGCAATAAATTACGAAACCGCTGCGCTCCACTCGTGTCACCATTCCAACATTATGTGTGTATGTGCCGTTCGTAGATTTCCCTAATATAAACACAATGCGAGGTAGTCGTGCACAATAAAACGAGATTAAAATGAGGCCCGAAACGGGAACGAAACGAAGAACTATGGGTGGATGGGCTGATTGCAAGTAGATGAGTAAATAGTCCCGAGGGAATGAAACGGGTAAAACATTTCAACGAACGACCTCGACACGAAAATCGTAATAAGTTTAATGCTTACGTCATTTTGCACACTTTGATTTCATTTTTGTTTCGATACTTCTTCAGAATTTGAATGAGTTGAAATAATTTATCATCAATTTCTGTATTGAAATTTTAATTCGGCTTTGTTTTCATTTACGCAGTAAATTAATGCATCTCCAATCCCAAAGCTCATTAAGTATTCGCGGCAGCATCCGTTTAATTGGCAATATTAATGCTGTATACATAACGATAACCTTAAACTTGTAAACATGCTAACCGTTCGCTTTCTGCAAATATTTGCAATCAGAAATATTCCGCAGCTATTGTCCCTGAACTATATTTTCTCCAATTCCAATTAGAGATCTGCACAACCGTTATTTCCAAATATACCGAATCAATAATTAACACATTTTGTAGTTCAATTAGGATTTTAATTAAATTTACTTACGAGATGCTGCAGTTGATAAATCAATGTTGCAAATTCCAATAAAAACCACAATTAGTAGAGAGTTGGCAAAAATTACTCGAACTGAAATTTGCAAATTAATTTCGTGGATTTTAATTATATTATACATTCAGTTGTACTTACTCATGATTTTTTCGATTATTGTCAAAATGAAATTCTTTAAAGCAACTTCTAAAACTCAGATCTGTTTGGTAACAACTCTTAAATACGAATGCACCACAAATTGATCGTCCAGTCGACTATCGGTTGATTACAGCGGTTTGGTAATAAATAATACGAGTAGCAGTTTTTACCACCTCTCTTGAAACTCACTGTGTACAAAACTAACAAGTTGTTCATCAAGTTGTTTAAGATTCTCGTCGAGCTTGCTTTAGTTTATTAGATAAACAGAATTGGAATAAGATAGGAAATACAATTACTTCTTCTAAGAATTGTTAGTAATCAAATTGATAGGTATAACTTGTTTATGTTATTGATTTACCAGTAATTAGTAATAATTAAAATTTTACATCTTCAAAACAATTTGCTTTATTAACGTGATCTTGTTTTTAGGTTTCAAAAATCATTCTTTGAGGAAAAAAATTAATATTTCATAGTCATATGTTTGCAATAATTAATTATTGCACGCTATGTATAATTAAAAATTCTTAGTTTTGAGTTTAAGGAAAAAAAATTAGCCTTAGGATATAGACAACCAACTATACACGCAATAATTTACACACTAGGTTTTATTCGAAACATTCTTCACTCAAAAATCATTTACATTAATTGTTACTTCATTTTTTCTTGACAAAAATAACTCGCTTGAGTTACACATTCATTGGATTGACTCAAACAGCTTCGGGTGTTTCAGGTTCTGTTGGTCGATTTGCTAATGTACTTTGTGGTTGAACACATCTCATTACCCCGCATTGATTCCTGCAGCAAATTTGTCCTCTGAAGCCCAAATGTTCACAGCAGAGATTCGCAAAACAATTTCTGCGACATTCACTCGCTGATCCAAAAGATGTTGGGCAATTTCCACCAACAGCTACAAAATACAAGGAATTATTTCAGTTTTTAATCCTGTATTTTTTTACCTAAACGTCGATGTTGGCCTACTGAATAATTAATTAGCAACAGAAAGATGCACAAATGAAGTAAACGTTCTAGAGAATTCATCGTTAACTCTTTAACTGTTGATTTCTCGTAATAAACTTCCATAAGTTTATATGTAATGGGAGAATTTGCATTATCATTTACTGATAAGTCCATAACCTTTATTAATCGTTTATAAATAATATTTGCGTTATAACTAATATTATGTTTTATTTTAGAAAAAATCGTGATATGATGGAATGAGTTAATCGACAAATATGGGGAATTCCCGGGGAATCTCGTTGATTATTTGCGGCGCAATGCATGTATTTGCACCGCATCGATTACGACAGCATTTCTTCTCGCCACGACAATCCGCGTCTGAGGAGCAGCGACTCGAGCAGATCCAATGAGTTTTCGTTATTGGGGGACATTCACCAGGTTTGTCTAAAAATTATAAGTAAAATTAAAAATTCATTAGTAGTCGTCAACCAATGTCTAATAAGTTGCCTACAGAACTTGTGTCTGTTGGGTTGCCTATAGAATTTTTTATCTGTTCCATTAATTTTTTTAAAAATTAATTACCAATTTTAGGAGCACGTTCGGTGACTGGAGCCATGCAAGTTGTACCACCACATTGCGTCGTGCAACATTTCATGTCATCGATGCATTCGTCATCCCAGAGACAAACTGTGCTGCATTCGGATTGTCGAATTGGAGGTGGACACATCCCCAGCTTTTTTTCGCCGAAAAACACCGGAGGTTTTGTCGTTGATGATGCCTGCGTTGTCGTTGTTGGTGTTGGAGTCGTCGTTGACGTCGTTGAAGTCGTCGAAGTCGTCGTTGTACTTGGAGTCATTGATGGCTCTTCAATCGGAGCAAAAGTTGTCGTATGATGACGTCGTCCATTTCGAAATGAGTGATATCGTTGATTGAGCACCCTCAAGACGTAATTCAACTCTTCGCGAATATCGTTGCCCCAACGACGCAAGGAAGCATCCACGGAATTTCTGCGTGACGCGTAAACCACGCAAAATATCAATGGTAGCAAAACGAGAGGTAAACGCATCTTGATTTCTTGATGTCAATTGCGAAACTAATGCAAGCGAGCAACTAAACAATGAATGGGACAATCATTTCATACAAATCATCTATTTATATTAAATTTATGCAGGGATTACGAATTTTGCGGTTGCCCAAGGCGTAATTAATAATTGTGGTCACACGTTCATTAATTAAGAATTATAAAAAACGCCCAATATCGTTCACCATAGATTTCCGGTGGTTTTCACTTCAGAAATTCAGATTTGAAGTCTCATTCATTGCACAACTGAGTAATTACTAAAAATAACTCTATTAATAACACAATGCTAACATTACAATTAATCATCGACATAATGCAGGTCAATTGTTATTGATAATCAATCCTAATTGTAATGCACGTTAATTAGAGTTATTTACCTAGTAAATTACAGCATTTGCTTTGTTTACTGTGCTAAATGTTTATTTGTGCATTGTATTCACAGTTGATTACGATGCTTGAATCCATGCAAATTGTAGTCCAGTTGCCCATTCACAGATGTCGCTCGGTGTCCAATTTTACAATTTTTGTTTCAGCGTTTGCAGTTCCTCCAATTTTCTACACTGCACGTGCTGAGTGAGACTCGTCCGACGGTAACAACTCGGTTTCGTATCAGCTGTTCGTTGCTGGCTTGCTCGTGTTACAAAAAAAGTGCAGTTCAATGGTAAGAATCGAGTTCATAGTTCATGCAAGTGTAATTAGATACGGATCTAATGGGTTTCAGATGTTTTGTGGACAAATGACAATCAGCGTCCATTTTGATGCCATTTCCATCCGAGTTGATTGCTTCGTTTTGTGCTGCAGGGAGATAAAACAAGAAATGTAAGTATCATTACGTTCTGAAAATGTTCTTTTCAAGTCGTTGATGTCATTGTATTTAGAAATTTAATTAGTAATATTTGGACATGATATCATCAGGTAGTGAGAGATATGACATTTGTAGGATAGTTACAGGTTAGGATTTTGAAATATGAGTGAAAATGTAAAGTAATTCTGTGAATTGCTGTAGCATTTTCTCTTTATTAGATTTCCAGGTATAATGAGGTTATATATCATTTCATATGTTATAAACAAAAGTATAAGGTCACTTGGTGATATTAATCAACAACATTCTAAATGAATGTCTGCGATATTAAATTCAAATTTGATTTTCCATGCATTTCGCATATTAAAAAGTAATGAGTTCAGGTCTGATACATTTTAATTCAATATTCTCTGTTGTATTCGTACCAAATTTAACATTGTTATTCCAAGTAAATAAATTTAATATTCAATTTTCATTGTTCCAGGAAATCCTACATGGTGATCATCTGCTATCATTATTACCACAAGATGGCCGCAATTTTCTGCATGATATTAACCTCGGATGCATTGTAAGTGTAATTTTTCATTGTTAACCCAAGTCCTCAAGTATGCATTGTACTAAAATCCAAATATCTTCCAGGACTCCAATAGCATCCTGGAAACTGTGCGGCTCGCTGCTGGAGCTGGCAGTTGCATTAGGACCTCATCAATGATGAAAGCTCTCTTATATCATCCCGGTGATATTGTCTTCTTGCGGCTGCAATGTAAGTACACCTGAATTTTACGCATGGCTTCTCTTACTTTATGTTAGCCACAATAATGTGGAACAATATCCCGGCATTGTGCGCCCAGTGAATACCTGCGGACAAATTGCCTTTTTAACGAGTTAATGCAATGTGAAATATTCGTGGGTGGAATTTGGGGAAATTGAAATGTTAGGGCTTTGTTATCGGTTGCTTTTGTTGGTTGCTTGCTGCACTTTTGATGCAATACGGCGAAAGGCGAGGCTTTATTACATATTGCACGTGCAGAAAAATGGGGTAATGATGTAATGAAGAAAGATTTGAAATTTATAACCTTTGGTTCAAAATTAAGGTGGAAAATTCTATGATGGCATTCATTTATTATTTTAGTTGCTGGGGTAACGAAACAAAACGTAATTTAAACGAAGATTAGGAGAATATAAAATTCAGGTTTCTAGAAAGAATTTATACAGGGTACTTAGAAATACGCTGGGAAGTTATGACTTAATAAAAGCTGAAAGCTTTCCCAAATCATCCCTGGGAATGACATTTCATCAAATTGATTGAGGCAGACTATCAAATGGAACATAAACTACAGAAGCACTTCTGTTAATACGAATCGATGCGAACAAATTTTATTTGCCCCTAAGTTATGTTAGTTATACCGAATGATGTACTGAAAATCCACCGAAAACCGTAGATTTCGTAGTTTATTTCAGATAAATGACAAAAATTAAGAAGTTGATGCGTAGATTTCACATCGTAGTTTCGTAGAATTATCATTTCTTTGTGCATTAGATTTCATATTCGTCAAACGTATCTGTTTTGGCTGGCATGATTCCTGGTATCGGATGAAAAGCCTGGAATCCACGGTGCATGCAAAAAAGACTAGTTTCACCCGAGAATGCAAAAAGGCGGGTGCAAACGTAGCGCGCGGTCGTAAGAACGCAAAAAAACACGGTCGTCTCGGTGCAAAGAAACCGAGCAGAAATAATTTCTGCATAATGAGGTTCGTACGTACAGCTGGTGCACTCGTGGCGGCGTATCGATTCCCATCAGTTCGAAATCGGAACGCTACAATTACGCAGACGAAATCCGAAGACTTGCATTCGACTGAGTGCGTGCAGGTTTTTAACCGTGGAGGAAATTCAAGAAATTTGTAGTCTGACTAGACGCGCTTTAGGATAGTTCGAAGGAATCTTTTCAGTCAAGCAAGTTTTCAGGAGTTTTTATGAACCCTTTGTAGGTTTGGTTGCCTACGGGTGTTTTTCTTAGTTGCAACTTAATTAGATTCTTACATAAATGAAATTCAATATCAATAGATAGCTTCATTATTTTACAAGATAATTGCAATTCATTTTATAATTTCATTTCTTGTTATATCATTTTCAGCAGAACATTTGTTTGAAATTATTTTAATTTAATTAATTTTCCAATTTTATACACGAAGGTGTATATTTTTTTGAATTTTTTTGCGGCTTAAATATTTCATTTGGGATGAGTGACATATTTAATTATGTCGCCTTATTTTTCGTTTTTGTTCGCATTGTTTAAGTTTCAATTAACTCTGACCTGATTTGTGGTAAATATCCTGTTTGCGAACAAAACAATGCCTTCATTTTGTATCTCGCCAAATTAATAACAATTTACGAGGTGTTAGTAATGGAATTAGTTTCCTCTGCAGATTACAATCATGGTATTATTTAGTGTAATGATGGCACATAGTTTATTATTGCAAAGGAATTGCAAAATGTTTAACATTTGAACTATTGGTGCAAATTTTATAAATATCACCAGATTGATATCTACATTTTATAAGGTACTCCAAAAATATTGGTTCTGTAGCGATTTAAAGTTTTTTGAAAAACCAAATTAAAATCTTTCTGTAGTAGAGATTCAAGAGATGAAAATGAAAGTTGAACATAAAATTAAGAACGTTTGCAATTGATGTTACCTGCGATAAAATCTAATTAGCAATTTCGCTGAAACCCTTCATTTTATACTTTCATTCCATTAAAATTCTGTGCTTAAATTAAACGAGTACGTACTTCATTTATGTTTCAAAGATGCAACAGTGTTTTGTAATTACTTTGACAACTAATTTTGCCAAGGGCGCCATAAATTACAAATTCTGCTTTGTCTTCTTGTGGCAAGTTTTTGTAATTTAATAATATATTCTTGGATGGAATTTGTTGAAGAACTCTACAAAACTGAAATTACAAATTATGATTTTGTGTTCTTTTTCAATTTATTAATATTTTTTTTTCATTTTGTTGTTACAGGACCATTTGACATTTACTGCATAGAAATGTCCGCAAGCAACAAAAAGGGTGAGTCTCTTTTTATTTACATATTTTTAATGAAACTCGTCCATTATTTTAACTGGAATTCATTTCCTATGTCGGTTTTATTTCATGCGGAAAACAGTTTGAAAATTAGTTTCCAGAATTACAACAAATTAAATTCGGAATTTTTCGTTTTAGGAATGAAAAGTTAAACAATCAAATTTCTCTAATTTCTAGAGATAAATTAGTTAATCATCTTTCTCGAAGTCTTTCATTTATTGTTTTTAATTAGTATTAATTGAAATTTTTATGGGAAATCGGCATAAATTTTCTATTTCATCCCGGGACTAATTAATATTCCATTTATATGAATTAGATATTTTTAATTTACATAATGAAATAATATTCCGGCAATATTTTCATTTCGAAGAATGAAAAAAAGGTAATAATTTTAATTCATAATTGCAGTTTTTATTTATTTGTTTATCTGATTGTGGTTTGGAATATTTACCATTGAAATTGGAACCGTAAATTATCGCGTCTGATTGTTTGAGATTGTAAATGTTCGAATTAATGGGACTGAAATGTGGTCCAAATATCTCCAAACTTCTTGATGGAATTTGGCAAATGAGAACGCAATTTCGCACTTGAATGCACTGCATGGAAAATCCACCTTTTACATTAACCGATCTATTACTGGTTCAAACCGTCTGGAAGCTCGTTATAGAACTAGAACCTTTCGTTGTCATAATTCAGTTCTGATAATGCAGAAACTCACAAATCCCAATCCTCTTTTGCAAAAATAGAATAAATTCCGCCCAAAATTCGCATCAACGTATAAATGGAAATTAATTACTAATATTTTCATCAATCAATCAATACATAAAAATCAGATAATATTTGAACTAGAAACTGATTGGAAATCGTTAGAAACTAAAAATAACCACCATCCAATCCGGCAAACGAATTAACTTACGCATTTGAAGGACTTCCGGTCGTATTAGCACGCATTGTTACACCTTCCGGTCCGTCCACGTCGCTTCCGTCCGGGTTCATCGTGGGCCGACCGATGCTAATCGAATTAGATTGCCGCCAATAAACGAATTGGAAATGATCCATTAAACCGGAAACGTATCAGCCGTTTGTTTCTTCAGACTTGCCGGGAAATTGTAATTGGGGAGTTGCGTTATCCTGGGAGTGGTGCCAGGTGCGAGTCTGGAATTTTGTTCTTTTATTGCCGCCGTTTGTTTGTTTGTTTACGTCCAGCAAGGAAATTAAACGGTTCGTAACTTTTACTTTATTTTTTTGCTGGTTTGCTTTAGTTTTGTGCAAGTCTCCTTGGTAAATTTCCCGTAATTTTTTGCACTTATTGGAGCGCATTCTCGAGCATTTGCACTCTTCGTGGAGTTCATTAGATGTACATCATGCTAATTATCGTACGCGAAACGGGATTAATTTGATTAGTTAGCCCGAACGGGTCTTTCATCACCATCGGGCGCGTTGGTTAATTATCCTTTGAACCTCATTTCTCTCGTAGGGATTTCTTTGTACCTCCATTTCACATGTATTTATTTGCAACGTTAGTTGATTAGACGCATTAATATTAATCAGATGAAATCATTATTTCATTAAGGATCGTGGATGATTATTTGACCATTTTCAACTCGGTTAATTTAATTTGTTTTTGTCCTGGTTTGAAATGGGTCTTGAATTATTTGATTTCTGAGGTTTACAAGAATTTGGATTTGTTACTTTCACTTCGGATTTATTCCCATTATTTTTTTTCGAATAATTTTTGAAAACCAACTTCTCTATATGAAGTCTCCCTCATAGTGTATGTTCAAAACGAAGAGATTTATCTGAAAGCTTGACGATAAACCGAGTGCGACACGTAGCAAGTAATCTCGCCGAAGAAGTTTTCGCAACGAAGCGCACGATGCGAGTCCTTCGTCCGTCAAATAAATCAAAAGATTGCGTCCCGGGATGGGGAATCGATGCCGCTGTTGCCGGGACGACCGGCACGGGACGTCCGGGATGAAAACCAAACTACTGGGAGCATCACTGCATCCATTCACATTGCTATGATGATGGTGATGGTGGGTGGCATTTCATATTTGTCCGGAAGTCAATTCCGGTATTGTTCAAGTGATGTGGTTTTTCGGTCCACACCCACGCAAGTGGCGTTCGGTTTTGATTAATATTGTCACTCAAAACATGTCAATTATGCGAACTCTGCGGTCGCCTGTTGGTGATATCTTGTTGTTATTCGGTGGTTGTTGGCTCGATGTTGCTGTAGTTGTGCAAATGATGTACGTTGTACGTCCAGCAACTAATTGCGAATTGTCGTTTCATGGTCGTAAGCTTTAATTAATTGAATTTTATTGTCTATTTTGGAAATTGTCAAAGGGTTTCATTTTCATCTCCATTGGTCTTTAAAAGTTTTAGTTAAAATGATTAGTTTTTTGGAGAATTATACATTAGAAATTCAAAATTTAACCGTTGCAACAAATCAAAACATAGTTTTGTTTAAACTGACATTTTTTATACTCAAAATTTATATCTCAAATGATAACATTAACTTAATTTTTTTCTGGTAACTGACATTTACAGTTATAAATTACAAAGTCTTGCAAAAAAAATTAAAAAAATTTATAATTTTTATGGTTACCAGTTCATAGAAAAAAAAACTTTGAAAATGTGCTTACAAATTGCAAATTTCATTTCTTTTTTTGTACACAACTTTTTCTTCTAATTTTTTCTTTTGGCATCTTTTTACAACCAATACTTTTTTTTCACTCATCCTCTCATTTTTTCCATCCTCATCTCATAACCGTATCATCTGTTGGCCAAACCAAACTTGCTGAAGATGAAATAACGCATCTTTTGGGCTTTGGCACGTTATACGTCTCGTCCACATGAAAGCACTCGACACGTCAACGCCCGAATAAAGCTAATAATACGAGATGTTATCATCCCTTTCATGCTTTTTTCGCCTTATTTTTGTTCCTTGCTTTTCCGAGACTCTGGATTTTTTTCTTCGCAAATATGCTTCGATTTCGACTGGAATAATATTGGCTTTTTGCGTTTTCTTTCAACTTGATGAGGGATTGCAAATATTCCAATACAATCGCCTTTGATGTGCAAATAATCGCATCAATTTGTTTGTTGCGCTGTTAGATGATTCCCGGAAATTTAGAAAGCTTTGGAATTCTCCAGAAATACCGGATAAATGACCAAAAAGCTTATCAGCTTTGTCCGCACAGCCTCGTTATTTTATTTCTGGAACGGCACCAATCCATTTGTATGATTAGTTGAAAATGTGAAATATTCCACTTTCAGTTGCGATGCGATTTTCTCTAGAGAAATTTCCATTGTATCATCTTCTGATTCATGTAAACCAGCAAGAATTTTTTCTTCCCTGTGTGTTGAAATTCAATTGTTCAATAATCAATGATTCGGTCGGGAATTTGAGTGGATTGGATTGTATCGTATATATCTATATATTTTTTTTTCAATAACGACAAAAGAGTCGGGGGAGTCGATTGGTGATTGCGACGTCGATTACCATGGCCAAATTCGTCGGCAATCAGCCCGGAAAACCGGTAAAAAGCATCCAAGCCTCGTTCACATCCCGCGGCATGAAAACTTCATTGTTCTCCAACGTCCGCATTTCCGGCCGGTGTTCATTCATTTGGTGCTTTTCTCGTTTCCTTCAATTGCGATCATTTACTTACATTTTCGCAGTAATTCGTTTTTTTTTCGGACCAAGAGAGATGGCGAAAATAAAAGCGAAATTGTTGCATTTCATTTTCTGGAAGAAAATTCGTTGTCATTTATAATATTACATAGTTGATGGTGTGCTTTATTTTTTTTGTATTGGGAATTTTACGGGAAAATTACTTCCATAAAAATTGTTTTATGTGATTTTTCCTTCTGCTAGTTAAATACATGAAATTGGCAATATTTGCACGCATGAATCAACGTGCAGCGTGTATAATCTATCGGAAAATGTTAAAACATATTGTAAGTCATACATAAATATCAGCTAAACACGCGTCTGATGTCGTAAAATCACCGAGTTGATGTGAACGTGTTATACGTTAAACTACGAGGAAAACTATGAAAATGCGATCGAACCTTCGATGTAAATTTGGCGAAATTCCATTTTGACCCGAAAGCCAATGTCGAGGAAAAGCAGCTTGCATGCATTCATAGCAAATTTGATCCTAGCTGCTCGAGCGAGGAAACTTGATGCTTTCCAGCAAACGGGAAATACTAAACTTTTTTCCTGGCGCACTGATAAACTGTAGATTTATATTGTATGGGGCATCGTTTTGATACGGTATTGATACGATTAGGGTAGATTGGAACCCTCTTCCGATATTCTGAAGAAACTCTTAGCAATGATTTCTTTCTGGTAAACCTAATCCAGCAGCATTTTTCTTATTTTATTATTTTTTGCTCAAGTTAAACGTTTATTTATATATAATTTAATGCACTTTCAGATGACGGTAAAACATGCCAGATTTTTTCATGATCATATGGAAAATTTAACTCCGCTATACCCGTCCCAAGCCGGGGGCCTTATCATGCAAGTGATAAGGAAGGAGGAGGGTTCGAGGAGTAACACCTCGTTAAAAAACCAGGGTTCAACTGGCTCCGGTTG
>JARJDZ010000837.1:0-40204 GCA_030264555.1 Aleochara sp. GC000083
TAGTGTTCATAAATATGAATATTCATATGTTCATATGCATAAGAGGCTTATGCATACACAAGTTGCACTCTATTCTCTAATTTGTAATCTTTAGCAACAAAAACATCATGCTGTTTAGAAAAACTTTATGTAATTAAATAAAATACTAAATTAAGTATCTGTTACTTATTAATAAACTAAGCATATTTTAACTGTTAGTTGTATTTGTAATACCAGTGATAAATTTCTAACATAAAACTATAGATGTTGCAATAGAAAATTTAAGTCCATTAAACTTCAGTCTGAAAGCACTATTGTATTTACAATCAAATAGTTTGTTTACATGACCATATCAATGCGTATGCAGATCATTTAATATGTTACAACTGTATCCAAGCCATATGTACTCTCAAATAGATAATAATGTACTCAAGAGTGCACATGTACTGAACGAATAAACGGCAAAATTTCTTACGCGTTTTCAGTCATATGTATTCACGGGCCTCATCATCAATTATTAATTGGTGTTATCAACTTATCTGAATTAAATTTAACTGATTAAACAGTTTCTATTTCCTTTTAACCAGTTTATTTGCCGGTCAGAACTTTAGAAGCAGAAGTATCGCTTGAACAATAAACACCGCATTTAAATCACAATGATTCGATTTATTGTGTTTTGCTTCTGCCTTTTGACTTTATTTTCGGCTGTTATAAGCCAAGTTGTGCCCAAACTAGATTGTGGTAAGAAATACTAATCAATTTGTCATAATATAATTGCTAATTATATTTTTTTCTATTTGTAGATGATTCGGAAAGTAAAAAATGTGAAGTTAAGGAAGTGCGTGTTAATCCTTGCAAAGAAGCGAATAAAACTCCCGCACAACCATGCAAATTGAAACGAGGCAAAACAGCTGAATTGGAAGTGGATTTTTTACCCAGTAAGTAGGGACTCTGACTTCAAACATGGAAAAGATGTAAATATAAAAAAATTGGAATTAGATTTTGCCTAAGAAAAATTTAAAAGAAATTTAAATAATTATTTTAGATTTCGCTGGAACAAATCTCACTGCGCAATTTTACTGGGTGAATGGATTAGTTGATATACCAATGCCAAATATGGAAACAGATGCATGCAAAACAACAACTTGCCCATCGACAATTGGCGTGCAGCAAACCTATAAATACGATTTGCATATCGATAAATATTTTCCGCTCGGCACCTTTCAGGTGAAATTTCTCCTAAATGGGGATCAACATGACGAGGAGCAATGTTGCTTTCTGGTTAAGAGCAAAATAATAAAATAAGAATAAGACTTAATCCTTTCTTAAAAAGTGATCAAATTATCTGATTGCGACTTTAGATTATGATAATTTTTGCACTTTGATGTAATTGATTTCAATACTTAATATATGAAATTTTGCCTACTAACTATTTCTAACTAATTATTATGAATGGGTAGCATAATTATTTCGCCAAATTTACCGACGTCACCAATTAACTCTACAGATAAAACTGGAAACTCAAGTATTCATCAATCCATTATCTTATCACAACAAGCAAATAGTGGACTGGCATTTGACCTCCCCTAGAGTTGTTTAATTCCTCTTTGCTTGGATAATCTCAGCAGCTCAGTTCAAGTTTTGCATTCAATGGAAGAATTGTAATAATTTCTAGTCGCCGGTCAATTAGTTCTTACATTACAACTAGTCTTGAAATTTTACAGACAAAGTAAATTTCAACATGAAGTTCTTCATTCAAAGTTGTTTCTTCGTTGCATTTTTAGGTGTAGGTCTTAGTGAAGTTGTCACATTCGAAAGTTGCAGTAAGTTTTATTTAGCGGAATAAAAGCAAGAGTCCTTATTTTCGAATTTATAACAGATGCTGAAGATGAAGCAAATTGCGCAATTAATGAAATTCGAGTAACTCCGTGTAAGGAAGCTTTGAAAAGTCCAGCTCAGCCATGCAAATTCAAAAAGTCGAAGACGGCTTCAATTGAGGTGGATTTCACACCAGGTAAAACACTTTAAAATGTTGGTGGTATCTTTTTTAAAAAAAGATTTATAATTTTTAGAGTTTACTACTCAAAACATGACAAGTCAAATGTACTGGGTGAATGGTTTTGTTGATTTGCCCCTCGTTGGAATGGATACAAATGCTTGCCATACGACAACGTGTCCAACAACTAAAGGAGCAAAACAATTATACACCTACAACTTGAAAATTGACTCGTATTTTCCAGCCAGCACGTACGACGTTAAAGTATTGTTCAAGGGTGATGAACAAGCCAAAGAAAAGTGTTGCTTTATTTTCAAAATCAAGATTACCAAATAAGATTTGATGGAGTTTGAACTTTGTACTCTATTATCATATATTTTAATTAACAATGTACAAATTTAGGTTTATGCAAATACCATGCAAATATACCTGGTCGCATATTTTGCAATAATTTGACACTGGATAACATGAAAATATTTACAATTAATGAAATTCCTAGTTTAAATATTCATGTTTGGTTTTAAAAATTAACATTTGCGTCAAACAAAATTTAGGATTCTAGGTGAACTTTATTTAGTATACTTTTTAATAAGTCATTTGGAATCAGAGAATTAAATAAACTGCCTTAAATGTTGAGTTTATGTGCACTCGAATTGGAATAAATGGTCAACTAACGATTGAAACGCATGTGTTCGTAATCTGAATAAACTTAAGACAACAAACATACACATAGTCATCGACGATGTACTGCTTGGTTCGAAGGTCTAAAGATTATACGTCAGAAATAAGCTTCAATAATAATGTGCGCCATTGATATGATATGATGCCATACATGTAGAGCATTTGCATTGTGCGATACTGTATGGCTATAGTTTGCTAAAATATACAAAAGCCACCTCTGCGAGTTTGCATAGTAAGTCGCCGCAATGCGCGAACAAAAGCCGATAAATCAGTTGCAATAAACACTTTGTGCTCGTCGGCCACGGCTATTTAATTGCCGCTTCCGCTGATCATTCTAGTGGTGGCTCGCAACTTTTGGGCATCGAGGTTTGGTGAATTTTACAGTTCCTGATAGTAGAACGAAAATGCTACGTTTGGTAATGCTTTGTGCACTTATCAGTGCGTCACTTACCGAGAATATAGATTTCGGCGTTTGCGGTAAGTATATTTTGAATGTTCTTATCAAGTTCAACGTGCTTTTATTAATTACACTAAGTATATGCTAAGTGCAGTTATAAACTTGTGTGGTAAGATTTCAAATTCCTTCATGTGCTTATATGGAAAATAAATTAAGTCGATTCAATGAAGCCTTAAAAATGAAGGTAATTGGCTTTGTATTTGCAATTTCATGAAGCTTTATTTTCATGCAACTTCCACTAATTTGTTTATATTTGTAGCAAAAGACGCATCAGCTAATTGTGATATCAGTGATGTGAAGCTTTCGCCATGCCCAAATGTGGGCCCCAAAAATGCGTGCAAATTGAAGAAAGGCACCGTTGGAACTTTGGAATTTAATTACACTCCAACATTTGCTGCTGATAAATTGGATGCTCACTTATTTTGGGTGACTGCATTTGAAATACCACTACCTGGTATGGATACCAATGGATGTCATTCAACAACCTGTCCAACAGTACCTGGACAGGCAAATCACTTTGGGTATAATTTAACCATAGAGCCCATTTTTCCAGTGGGAAAATATAATGTTAAAGCATTACTCAGAAAAGATAGTGAAAATCAATGCTGTTTTGAGTTTACCATGAAGATTGTCCGCTAATAACAAAGAGTTTATTGTAAAGCAAAAGTTTTAAATTTTGTGGGAATTTGCATTTAATATAAATTATTTTGCATTGCAAACTATTATTAAGCTTATTCAAAATGTAAATGTGCAATAATATTGATGTAAGTATTTTGAATAAGAAACCCAAAATATTATTACAATATTATTAAAATTTCATTCTACCACAAAGAAATAGTGTTTAGTAAATTAAAATTAAAACTTACTGATGTGTCAATGGCGAATAATCAATTGAACAATAAAATCTGAAAAACACTGCTTCAATATTATCGAAGACATGAACAGCATTTATCCGATATGATCCGCCTGGAATTAATGGTGGAAATTTTGTGCTATCAAATATTAAATCATGCACGCAGTAGGTACCCTACAAATAATGTGTAATATGGAAATAGAAATTCGACAAATATGTATTTGTATGTACAGCTGTGGGAGGACAGTCACTAATTGAATTTTCCTCCATTATTTTACGAATACCATAGTAATTATTTTTGTATGATAAACAAAAGTCAATAGTTGATTTGATACCAGTTTTCTTGTACTCATTATTTGACTCTTTAAACAATTCGTAGTTAATCTAAAATTAAAACAAAAGTAACTTATTGATGTCATGTGATATTGGGAAATATGTCCCAACTTTGAAATCATGGGTATCTTTTAAAATGGTATAGCATCCTTCAAGAGCAGTCGTGCGTCGATTTAATTTGTAGCTTCGAAAATTTACTCTCCCAAGTATATTTTTGTTAACCCATACAGTTTCCATTCTCTGCATGGTGATATTATAGTTGTTTTGAAAGAATGCCTTATTAAGGCTGGTACTCAATGGAATTATTAAAGATATTAATATAAAACGAAGCTTCATATCGAAGATGATTATAATTAACCCTGAAATGAAATATTTCAATGTTGCTGGTTATATAGCTGATATAAAATCTAACATTATTTACTCATTATATGATTTATATTAACTATATTGGTAGATTATTGTTATTAGCAATATATATAATTAAAATCTGGGATAATTACATAATAATGTTATAACAAAAATTATATGTATTACAAGTTTATATTGCAACATTTCAAATTATTGGTGAGCTAAAGGAGAATAATCAATAGAAACAAACAATTCAAGAAACACCGCTTCAATATTATTCAAGACATGAACCAAATCGAAACGATATGATCCACTAGGAATATGTGGTGGAAACTTAGAGCTATCCACTGTCGCATTGCGGATACAATAAGTGGCCTGTAAAAAATTTTTGGATAGATATTTAAAATGGAATAAAATAAAAACTCATACGGCTTTGACTGGACACTTTGTAAGCGAAGCTTGCTCAAAAATCGTACGTATCCCATAATAATTATATTTCATAGATAGGCAAGCGTCAACAGTAGATGCGATGCCAGTCTTCTTGTATACATTGTTTGATTGTTTGAATAATTCGTATTTAATCTATAAACGAAATGTTATGTAAATATTCTTCTCTATCCGAAATTAGTTGTTCCCACTTTGAAGCTATTGCAATCTATTAGAAGTTCATAGCATCCCCTGAGAGCAATCGTGCGCCTATCCATTTTAAAACTGTGAAGATCAACAGAACCTACTAAATTTTTATTGTGCCATTTGGTTTTGAGTCTTTCCACAGTAATATTATAACTTTTTTGAAAGAATTTATCATTAAGGCTTTGGCTCAACATTATTAATAATGATATTATTAGTAGTCTGAAGTCCATGATGAACAATTCTAAACCGGTTTGATTTGATTTGGTTAAAAGAATAAGTTATGAAAATTATTCATAAAGAATTGATACAATTGCATAAATTTTATTTACTAATTGCTTAAAATAAATTAGAAAAGCATCAAATGATATATACGATTAATATAATTACACTAATTTTTTTATGCCAGATACATTAACTTAATGATTTGATTTTCTATGTAAAACATAATCAAGTGAAATTAAAAAATAGGAGTAATTATCTGCACATGCACTTTCAGGATGGTATAGATGAAAATGCCAATTTTTTTGTATATTTTGTTCTCATTGACTTACAATTTAATGACTTGAAAATAACGGCGAATAATCAATGGATCCATAATAATCAACCATCAAGGCTTTAAGCTTATTGAAAAAATATGTAAGTTCAACACGATAATAACCGCTTGGTATCAACGGTGGAAATTTTGAACTATCGAAAGTTACATTATTTATACAATGTAAACCCTAAAATATAACAGAAGTAAATAAGTACTTTTATCAATTATATATAATGTGTTTTATAATTGGAATATATATATGAACGTACTGAAGCCATTGGGCAAGTTATATTTCCAGATTCATTCAATTTTGAAAATCCGTAGAAATTTTTCTTAATAGCCATGCATAAATCAACTTCCGATTGAATTCCAGTTTGTTTGAACTGATTATTCGAGAATCTATAAAATTTGTACTGGAACTAAATAAAGAGCATAATAAATTGGTTAGTTTATTCGTACTTACACGCAATTCTTTTAAATCTGTTACACCTATAATACACCCTCTGATTCCAGTTATTTTTCTATTTATTTTAAACGTTTCAATATGCACATCCTTCAAAATCTCGTTGTCATACCATTTTACCTTTAATGAATGTAAGGTAATATTATATTCTGATTGGAAAAAATTGAAATTCTGTGCATTCAATAATATGGGAATAGAAAACATAATTATTAATGGTAGCTTCATTGTTGGAAACTTTCAAATGTAAAGTAAATGATATTTTGAGGTATTTCATTAATAACAGTGATTCGGGGTAATTAGTTGATGGATCAGAGAACAGATAATGATTTCAATATATTTTAAAATATAATCAGTTCGAATGAAATATGTAATAAATTGCTCGTTATTTTAATTCATGAATAGAAATATATCCGGATTATACACCAAAATTCTTAATTACCTTTTTATTCCATGTATTTACTCTGCAGAATTTCCCTAAAATAAATATTAAAAAGCCGACGCCAATTCTATATTACTTTTACATTCGAAGAGTCGAACTCGAAATACAATTATCACTGTACAATGATTACTCCGTAAATTGAGGCGTTCGAACTAAGTTGGATTGAAAACTACATTAAACAACTATTGAAAGACGCAGCATTGACTGATAAGTTTCATGCAAAAAAGTAGAATAAGTTTATAGATACTTATGTACGCAAGCAAGTATGCCATACGATATTTTATTTGAAAATAACTTGCAGATGCACTTTTGTAACTAAACAAAAATAGCTCAACCATTAATTAGGATTCATAGGTAGTATCATTTTATATGAGGTACTTTGACATTATTCTATCACACTGATTTGAAATGTTTCGCAATATCAAAGCATACATTAAAATAATGAAATTTGGTTTTGTGTCTATGTACATATTTTGTAATTAATTCATGTGTAGGTCAGAAATTTAACTAAATGCAATGCAACAATAACATCGACTTGCGCGCTTTCTGTATTGCCACAATAAGAGTAAAACAGTGAATAAAATCTTGGTTCATTAGCAGCATCAAATCTATAACAATATTTTCGAGACATTTGCCTAATTTTACATTATATCAACTCACATCTAGATAGATCAGCACACAAATAGACCAATGAATCAGCTGCCCAATTGATATGAAACATTTTAGTCATAGGCCTCCAAACTGAAAAAATATCTCTACATAGCCTCAACATCAATGCACAAACGAAGTTTCATTGCTGAATCTTTTTCATATCCTAATCGCAATTAGTTAACAACATTAATTTGTCGTATTAGTTTTACGTACAATCGGTTCTAATATCATTCGTATTTAGAAATAAACGCCGAAATGCGATCGCAAAAAGTTTCTAAATGCGAACAATATTCTGACACGTGGACAATCATCACGTTGAAGTTTGAAGATATTGAAAGTTATACCTAAATATATCACAAAATATGAACATTTAAACATTCAAGGCACATTTTATATATAATATCATAGAATATAAGTTAGGTATCATGCGCGACCGTAAGTAAAATTTACCCGGATTTTCAAGAAATTCTCAAATGCCTTAAGGAAACGCATGATACACTATTTCGTTTATCCATATCTCAGTAATATGTCATTTGTTAACACCGTTAATAGTAATATATCATAATAATTTGAAGAATGTTCTGCATAGTTTACTTAACATTCCCAAAAAATTAGTTTTGCACTGATTTAATTTGCTATTGAAGTATTTCAGTATTAGTTACGAATTGCAATTGCAAAATAAACCAGATGAACCCAATTGTTATTGTTAGTAAATAGTTTTGAAATTTAGTTTAAGGTTTGGTTTAAAATTATTGGTTTAATGATTTAGTTCTGTTAGCAATTACCAGACTAATTACTGTACTGCAATATACTTGTAAAGTTGTAAAATGAAAAAGTGTCTCTATAAATATATGTTTAAATAGTATGATTGATGTTATCTTTATGTAAATATATGATTCTTTAAGTTGTTAAATAGTTTTTCAATGTTTTCGCTTTCCTCAAACTAAAAATATCCTTGAATCTTCATTTCTTGCTTCTAGTAGTAGTTTTGACGAAAAAAACTTGACTATGTACATTGTTAAGATTGTAGGTAATATTTGACACATTGTTATGTACTCATCGCGCTTCTTTCAGTTTGGCATAAACAAGCCCTCACCATCCTTACCATAACATCATTTGTGATTTCTTACATGTTCCAGCTTTCTTCTTTCGTATCCTTCATCATGTTCTTCTTTGAAATGAAATTGAAGGCAACCACTTCAATTTCCCGCTGGTTTTGGTATGTTCGTATCGTACGCTCGTATCACGTCTGCTTGGGACACTGATCCGCCTTCTTCTTGCGAGAATGCGAAGCCATCTAAACTCGGAAAGAACTAATTAGTTCCAAAATCTCGGAGACACTTTGATGAAAATATAATGTGCGCATCTAGCTACTCCCTATTTACATATTTACAAATGATGCTACAATAGCTACGAGTGAAGTCATGAAGTTATTTCTGAATCTTGCTCTTCTTCCCTTGGATCTCTTAGTAAGCACTAGAAAGCTGGTTATCGTGGATGAAGCGGGCGATACTTACGCGATAATTCCATATCAACTCGCGTAGGAGCCCTTCGAGTAAACACGCTGCGGACGTTCTTCAACAGGCGAGCAGTTTCCGACAGTCGGGAAGTTGGCGAATCCAGCTGCTGGCTGTTAGACAAGCAGCGGTTACAGCAAATAAAAGGCAAGTACGCTACAAAGTGTAGCACATGAACCACAGGAGGATTTTGGCCCATACGCTTGCTTTTCGTGGTGTTTATTAACGTCGATTGCGCGTCTCACAATGGACAAATTTGCAGCCAACAAAGCGAATTAAAAACATGCCGCATCATGCGAATATTAGATATCAAAGTAAAATCGCGCAACACCTTTTAAATCTTTGAATTGTTTGGTGTCGTGATTATACTTTGATTGGTGCTATTTCGCTAAAGTTGAGCGTGTAGGGTGCATTTTTTAGGTGTCGTCGAATGATGTTTGGATGAGTTCGCATCTATGTACTGGTGTTTGTGCGGGTGTTTCATATTTCCGTGTTTGCATATTGTGTGTCTGAACTAGAAGTACGTGATACAATTTTCCGGTGCTACAATATTACTAAGTTACTAAGTGAAAAACAAAGGAAAATCCACAGAAAAAAAAACAAGATGCACTTAAAACTCATACGTAAAATATAAAACTAATGATACTTACAAATTGCGAATCTCTCCAGAGCATGCATTGGTCTTGCAAAAACAATGAGACATTAATACAATAATACCATCGACACATAGAATAACTGTTACATTACGTTTCGCAATCTCGAATTAATATCTGATTAGTTTGCAGTTTAATTTAAGTCAATATACGGTCAATTTATTGAATTGCTAATTCATGAGTAGCAAATTAAATATTAAGGTAAAGACTGCTAAAGGCTTAAACTTAACGTATTATTTTGAGCTATCGTCTAATTCGTATATAATAACAATTTTAAATAATAAAATGTATATAAAAATATCCCTATTTGTGCTTTAACTTCGTTGTAAATAATTATTAGACATATGTAATTTGTGGTCCCGCTAAAGTGTCTGTCTGTATTTGCTTGATTCATATTATAAAAAATTGATATATTGAATAATAAAATATTTATTCAATTCTGACTTTACTATGTGGAATATGAATCAAGCACGAAATTCCTTGATGAGGACTCGCTTTGTGCGTGTTGTCATAACTCTACAACCCACTAAATATCACAATGGTTCATAAATAGGAACATCTAATGATATTGCGCATTTTTTAACTCTAATGTTTTTAAAAATTCAAACCGCTAAAAGTTGTGCGCACTCTCAAACGTAACAACATCCTACCTAAATCTAAATCGTGTATAAGTATCCGCTAATAAATGTTATATAAATAGACAAATTTCAATTATTTTTGATATCACAAGTAAACGACGTTCGCAGCAATTGGTAATGTTCTGCCGTCATGCGAATGGAACAGTTGGCGAAATGATGTTTTTAGTTGGCGCCCACTTTAAGCCCACCACGCTGCCATAACTGAATCGGGAAAATCGAAACAAAAATAAGTCGGCATTAAGCCCATCTTAGACTTGCTCTATCAAAGAAACTCAATCATTCTTGGCAACGGCAAAGAAAACTAACACGTGTGATAAAACCTTGTCTGTTTCCGATTCGTTCGCAATCAGCGGCGATTTTTTCCGAATTAATTTCTTTGTTTTAAATTACTCCTCAAAACCTTGGCCAGAAGATACAGACAAGACATGAGACTGCTGCACGAACAACATTCACACAACATTGCAATACGAAACGATCTTTCCACCATTAATATATTAGAACGTTCATCTATCGACAAATTCGAAAACAACAGTTTCACATCTAAAAAATCAAATAAGTGCGCTCAATTTACAAACCTCAAAAGCCATGCTGAAATATTATATGGAACGGTCACGACTTCACAGTTCATGTGAAGGCAATAGTTTGGAAAATTTGCAAAAGAATGATTTACGAGTACATGCAAAGAGCACACACTATCAACAAGTACAATTAACTAATAGCAAAAACAAGCAGGGTAGGGATGGCATGAAGGGGAATTTGTTGTTAATAAAACTTACGAATTTTTGGAGTCGCGACTCAAGTCGATTGACACCGTATGTCTGATCTCATTTTCTCTTAAGATATCCGCTGTGGATTTGCGAACGCTTCCAAATATCCTAGAATGGCAGAGAAAATTAATGCAATTCGGATGCAGCTTAATTGACGGTGGATAAGAGTACTTTACTGTTTAATGGAGCAGGATTATGTTGGGTCTTGCAGCAGGAGCAATGGTATTCTACGGGACGCATAACGAGGAAACCTACGTAACATTTTTTGAGGAGTATACTAAAAGGAAGTGGATCAGGGATTTGAAAGGGAAGATTGCACGATTGCAGTCTGTGATACTTACACTTTGAATGCAAAGTCCGGAATGATTGCAATTAACGGTATAAGGATGAATCCCAGCCAGAATACAGCCGATGAAAACATGAGTATGTACATGCCAGTCATAACACTGCCGATAGGCAAAAGTGGCCATACATTACTGAAAATAACAAATTGTTACTCCTGGAACTCTAAAGTTATGATCATATTCACCTGTAGATTATAACAAAGAGAAACCATAATGCAATCGAGCCCCAAATGGCGCAATGCGTTGGCCATACCCATGAGTTTGTTACGAGTCCAGCTTTTAGACAAACTGTTACAACAACAAACTAAAAATAACTCGTCAAATCAATAAGTCAGTGACGTTATAGAATTTTCTCACCGTGTAAACGAAATTGCCCAAAACAAGATATCCTCCGTCCTTTCCATTCATCCACACGATATCATGTTCGCACAAGAGCAGAGGCATCCAGAAAAGGATGGCTGAATGCAGCATTCCGTTCAGCACCCAGACCCAGAAAACGCGCACATTGAACAGATATCCATTCTGTGACGGTTTATACAAAGATGGGTGCTTCATCATGATGTCGGCGCTGCAGGCCTTGTCGAATAAGCCCATTGCCAACGGTGGCAGTGCGGTGAAGAACACGTTGTAGAAACCGATCGACCATCGTTCGAAAAGGATCTGCCCAGACCAACCGGAATAAATGGCAAACCACAATTCGATGACATAGAGACAGATGTTCTTGTAGAAACTGTACAGAATTAGTTTGCACATTCGCGTGTAATTCCACGCGCCATGTACCAATAGCAGTCGCAACAGGAAACGGAATTGTGCTATGCTGTAGTCAGAAGCGCATGCTGCCTGTAGTCCTTCAACTCCTGAAATTCCAACACCAACATGCGCTTTTTGGATCATCGCCACATCATTGGCCCCATCACCAATAGCCAATGTCACAGATTTGGTATATTTTGTTACGTATTCGACGACTTCCGCTTTCTGCAATGGTGAGACGCGACAGCAAATAACGACTTTGCAGGAAATGCAAAGTTTTATGAAGTCGCTGCGCAATTCGCAGTTCAGAGTATAATTCAGTGTTTTCCCATCAATTATCAGAGCAATGTCGTTTTTCTTGCATAAGTTATCGCCCAAATCCATATGATGTCTGAGAACCGCTTCTCTAGCAGCCTGAAATCTCCAAATTAATTAAGTAAAAAAATTTGTTGAAATTTATTACGTCTAAACTGCTTTCGTTGATTATTATCATGGGAGCTCCTTGTACAATGAGCCTTGATGAATATCCGATATTAATCGCGGTTTCCTGTTTGTCACCAGTTAGTACCCAGACACAAATATCAGCTTGCAGAAGTTTTGCAATAGTTTCCGGTACGCCATCTTGAAGTTTATCTTCAATTGCGGTCGCCCCAATGAGTTTCAATTTACTTTCGATTAAATCCTCAACTTCCTCGAGTTTTTCTACAATTTCCCATTTCATATCTCTTTCAATCAAAACTACCTGTATCATTTGTAACCGATAATTACCTTCTCGTCCTTGAATGGAGATTGCAGCATCGTGATACTTGACGCTCCAATCTTTGTAAAAGTCCTCGTTCAACTCAGCCATCGCACAGCATAAAGTTCTCAAACCTTCAGTCGCAAATGATTCCAAATGTTGCAAGAGGATCTCTTTGTAATGCTCGTCGCTGATTTCCAATCGATCATAGATTACTGTATCAGCACCCTTGCAGAACAATCGCAAACGACCCGCAGGATCGCGTATGATAACCGACATGCGTTTTCGCGAGGATGTAAATTCCAGGACGTGCAGGATGTCGTAGCGTTCGGGAACGCCAAATGCGCTAATTTCCACATAATTTGGCGTGCGGCTCAGGAACTTGTAACCGAATTTCGCAGCACCATAAACGAGAGCGCGTTCGTCCGGCGAGGCAGCATGATACGTGATTGCACCGTCCACCATTTCCGGTATCACAGTATGGCAAACGGATAAGAGGACTAAAAGTTCCTTAAGTAGCTCCGCATTCTCATGACCTTCATTTATATGCTGAGATTTTCGAGACACAAGGTTAGATCGAAGTAAAATGTTACCTGTTAATTATTTACCTGGACTAAAAGAGGCGTTTCCCCATCGATATCTGATAACGAGTAGATTTGCTCGCCTACAGCGCATCGTTTAAATTCCATGACGTTGCGTGTTAACGTGCCTGTTTTGTCCGAAAAGATGTATTTAACTTGGCCGAGTTCTTCATTAAGATTGGACGTACGAGCCATCGCTGGTGTATCAGTTTCTTCGTAGTACATTTCTTTATCCATATTAATGAAAATTGCCTATAACATAGTTATTGCAAAAATTTCAGAGATTATGAGGATTAGAAACATACCTGAATGAATCTGACAACTTCCAATGTAACTTGCAGTGAAATCGGAATCAAATTATTAAATAAAATAACGAATGTTAGCAAATTATAAGCGAAATTTTGAGAAATGTTTTTCAAACCAATGTACCAATCATAGGCAGCATGACGTGTGGTCCATATCTCATTGAATACCGCGCAAATCAGACACATTACCAGCAAAATTCCAAATAATAACAAAATTTGAACGTTAGTCAACTTATCAACGCTGGAACGTTTCAACGGCGCTTTCGTTGAGTTATGCATCAATTTCGTCTCATGTCCAGTATAAATTACAACGCCAAAGACCCAAGAAGTATTTCGCAGCATTGCTCCACGAAGGAGTATTTGATCTGGACCTAAAGGTGCAGGTCTGCAACATGTATCAATTATTTTAATTACGCGATGCAATAAGCAAAGTTTTGAAAACTTTACGTTTTATTCGACTCTTTCAGGACGCCATAGAACTCATATAGATGTTTGTTGGGTGGTTCACATTCGATGACACCTGAAAACTGGGACAAATCCGCGATTTTTGTGTATGCTGCAGTGCTGGGCAAAGCTTGTCGAATTTTCAAATTGGTTTCTCCATCCAAATTGGCCGTCTCAATAAAACTCATACCTTGTGGTTCACTGAAATTCAAATTAAATCAAATTATTCCAAGACTTTCTCAATTATGATTCCAATGGAGAAGTTATAACCAAGTTATTAAATGAATAATTGATTGGGAGATAAGTGGTTCTTACCTGCTCGAAATCAATACGAGATCAGCAGGAAAGAAATTGTTGTTTCGCACTTTGACGATGTCCCCAACAACTACATGTAACCATTTTACCATAATCCATGCATCACCTCGCAGGACCTCAACTTTGCGATGATTTGTTTCATCATCAGCACGATGTCTTTTCTAAAATTCACCAAAAATTATTCAACTTGGTATAATATTTAGATGGGATCTTACAATGTCCTCGATTATTTCCTTGATGGCTGACACCGCCAGGATAAATACTAAGGGTACAAGGGTGGTATAACGTCCTGTGGGTGAAACATCTGGGATTTGCTGAAGAAGGGCGATCATAAGAAAGAAAATATTCGCCCATCTTCGAAATTGTTCGAACAAAAAGAGCGGTATGAAGCGAATTACACTGAAAACAAACATTTTCCAATAGTATCATCTCCAATTAACTTTCAATTAGTTGACCTACCTATATTTTGCGGTTGATACATGATTACTCATATATTTAACTCCTGGTTGGATTTGTATCTTGTTGATGAAAACAACGCGATTTTCGTTCGATGACGATGATCCGACTCTCGCGGGCGACGCACCCGATGGCCCATCTTCATCTACTAAAACAAACGCACCCAATTAGCGTTAATTAATCACATCTTGGCGAGCGAAGTTCGAGTGGGGGCGCAATTTGTGCCGGAAATCAACTTACAATCGGCGACCGACAATCGTCCGCGCAACACCTGGTAAAAATTGTTATAAAAATGCATTGTAAACATTTGGGGCAGATGGAGGCGTCATACATCGGTGTAGAAAATAGCGAATCGTTAATACGAACGGGTGTTGCACACAACTAGGTCACATTATCGCGATACACTGGCGCTTCGCGGCGTTGATAAACTTCTTTCATGTGTACTTTGGCGGCTTTTACGTCCGGTTTTAATTTTATTATGTGTCTTACGAGCGGATATTATGGACACATAATACACGCTCGCAATGTTTGGTTCCGCGCACACAATATGGGAACTTATGATGAGACGTTAATGTGCGGACTTCAGCGTTCCACGGGGATGAAAATCAATGCGGGGCGGCAAACGAAACAGGAATCGCGCACATGCGCCCACAACGTCGGCATTTTCTTCGCCGGTACCGTTCTCCCACGGAAAAATTAATTAAATATTTACATCATCAGCGTAGTTAATGATTGAAGACTTGACGATTGTACTTGCAACTGGATTTTTGCGGCCCATATTGCTATTTTGATGTTACAAATGGGATGCATGCTGATCGATTAAAGATATCGATTGAAATGAATTGGTGTCCTGAATCAAATATTAAAAATCGCATCGACTCATGAACTTCATTGTTGACATTCCAAGTTTTTGTCCCCCTAGTTTAGAATCGCGTTTCTAAATTGAATGCGCTTTTCACGTGAAACGTTCCTTCGATTCGACATTGATAATTGAATACCTCAGCAATCGGAATAATTTACGAATGTGTAGCTTGGTTCAATGCATTAGCGAGAGTGACAACTTAGACGGGAGTCAGATCCACCAATTTCGATTCTAAATTATGACAAAGACGAACAATTTCAAGCAGTGGAAACAGCCGACTATAATTGCTAATGCAACTTGCACGAAGGTTGAAATTAAATGGTTGTTCACAATTTCCAATCGATATCTGGTCGATAATAAATACATTTGTTATCAACTACCAGCATATTCAAATTTAACGATGCCGAAATTGAAATTATAGGAAAACTCTTCAGAAACTCCACCGATAAGTTGTAACAATTTCGTTAATGGTTAAAGTTAACATATAATCTTCATTTACTTTAATAGTTTTTCCAGCCCACCAAAGACAGCTTTTCTACTTATAATAATTATTGATTATAGTCATATGAATGAAAACTACTATCTGATTGGATTGTGAATCAGGCAAATGCATTTTATTTAGTCGTAAATGCGTTCGGCCCCGTCAATTCGAAGTCAATAATTCAACCACTTTCAAAATCAATAAATTATTATCTTATTCGTGCTACAATTGTGCTGCAGTGTTATGTTACAGAATGTTAGCTAAATTGGGATGACGCAAATACATTCGAATATTTGATCCTGTTTTCAATAACTGAATCATTGAACAATTCCTTGTGATAAACAGTTAAAAATACCGCAAATTTATGAAAACGATAAAAGTGCGGTATTTAAAGCCACTTAGTTAATGGCACTAGTCATAAAAATTCGTAATGAAAATAGCAATGGAATGTGCCTGTAATAAATGTGATTCCTGTGCAAATAACTCCATGCACTTTGCTTAATTAAAATTAAGCCAGCGTAACGCAACAAATCGAAGGCTATTAAAGCCAAGATTTGCGATTGGTGCTGCAGATAATTTCAAAGTATTGTTTTCCAAGTCAAAATTGGTTTTTCCATCAATGAAAAGCACAAAAAGCTAATAATATCATTAAGTTTGTTATCGAGAAACGACAAACATATTGTCAATAAATATTTTGTCTTCTTTCGCCTTATGAGATTAGTACTTAATTAACTTCAAAGCAAACGAGGTGCAAATAATTTACTAAAATAATTATAAGTTTCCTGCTAAATGCTATGTCCAACAAAGTTACTGCAAATTATTTGGTCAAATAGGACAATCAATCAAGTTTTTCATGCAGCAACAAAGCAGATACAATATGCACATGCACACAATTCCAAATTCTCTACTGATCTAATTTCGTAAACCTAAAGGATAATTATTAGTAGTATACCTGCTGCAGGAGGATGCAATTCTGTTGAGCTGTTGTACGGGTCAGGAGAAGACACAGATACCAACTCAATGACCTGCTGATTCATCCGGATCTACGCCAGCCCAAAGAGACTACGATGTGGATGTCGTTTGCATAGTTTGGTATGAATGAGAAGTAGGTGCATTCGTAGGTGTTTGTATGGGTAGTTTGTGTGGTCAATTGTTGGCAATCGTGTGATGTATCAATCAATCAATCAAGTCGCATACGTAAACATTATTTGTGGCGATGCAGGGGGTTCGATGATGGGCAGGCAGCAAGTCAGCGTCAACAAAACACACAGAGAAACGCAACTATTACTACATTGTAATTCGAAGGTAATTTAATTAGTACGCACCAACTAATAAGTGCCCAAACTAATTTGTAAGTACCCCTCTCGCATTCCCCCCATCTAAGCTATTGTTATGTTTGGTACGGTTACAAGTCGGCGAAACTTACTTCTAATGACGATCTAATGATGCTTGGCGATGTTAGTACTAGTGAACTTGGCAATGACGACGGGATTTTCGCGTGGTTGTTGCATGGCCGACTTTCCTCGTGTGAAAAACTATTTGCGAACCACCTGTCCGTTGGCGGAGAAATGCACCCCGCTTGGCGGCGATTGCGATGCGGAGCGACTAAATGTTTAACGAGTATTTGTTGCAAAGCGCACTTGGAGCGGACACTTTCCCTCGGCTCGATCGCACCCGCAAGCGCGCATGGGGGATGTGCGAGGCATGTGCAGGACGTAGCGTGGAAAGCCGAGGAAAGTCGGGGGCAGCAGCTGGAGGAAAATGAACAGGTTCGTCTAGCGGCCGGCCGCCTACTGACACACACCGGATAATCGCGCGACTCGCGACGCTTATTATCAATCCGGGCGTAAACAAGGTGTTTACTCAACGTAACTTAATTTGATTTTATCTAATCGCAAAGCCAATCCTAATCCGCAATAGCATGCCCCACCCCCATTGAAAGTTAGCAAATGCAAATATTTTCTCAAATATTGACTATTTGACTTTCGTTTTTGTTTGGCTAATTGATACAGCCTGTATTAGGACCTTTGCCGTGGGAGGCCACCTTTTCATGCACTGCATACTGTAGGGTGGAGAAGAGCACGTAGGAAAAATAGGAAAATGGGAAAATACAGGCGCACTTAGTGAGCCGCTCACATTTGGCCTAACGAACGGGAATGGGACGCATACAAATGCGCACATAGATCCACATGCCCATCATTGACGGGATTGCCGCGTTGACATTTATCAAATAAAGTTGGAGTAAGGTCTTCCTCACGACTCTAACTGCTCTTTTACTCTAGTTTCTTTGGCCTATTTAATTTTATAAGGGGGTAAATGTAACTACGTCCCATCGCAAAAAAAAGATGCAGAAAAGTTGTTTATTATCATACTTATTAATCGTCTAAATTTTTTGATAGACATCCTCATTTAGAGTCTAATAAGAAGCCTATTTAAACATGAACAAATAAGAAGTGACATGTCATCTAAAAAAATTGATTTTGTAATCTAAATGTGCGTCCCCGCTTTCAAGCAAACTCCCATCAGTATGCTAGCCTTGTTCGCTTATCATTTGGGCAACATTAAGCCGAGAATGACTGAAATTCCCGCCCAAGGACTGCAACAAATCTGCGCCACCCTATTATATATTAAGCCGAAAGACATGACGAGCATTTGAAGCAGATCTAATAAAAGGCCGCGAGGCGTTCGCTGATTTATCTTGCACGTCGGCCAAGCAGGTAGAACTATATTTTATGATTTACTTTATTCTCCGTAACAAATAGGGGAAATTAAAAGAAAAAGTAGTGCCCTAGATAGGGCGCTCCAGCACATTTAATAGGACGACTCGCAGGAGTCATTCATATCCATTTCGTTTCGTCATCGTCTGTACCTGGCATCATTGCCTTTTGTCGACTTCGCCTTCTACTTCAACGTCGTTATCCTTCGAGCAAGGATCCGTCAATTTCTATTGTCTTGCGTTCGCATCGGAGACACTCCTTTCCCTCACAAATATTTCCTTACATCATTAATTTTCCGCGTCCTTAATTCGTTCGCCTAGAAGCCTATAGCAATCACGTCTTCCTAATTTATATCCTTTTTTAGTTACAGAATGTTTCCGAAGTTACCCAAAAGTTACCCAAAGTTTTTAAGACGCAATTTGAGCAAGCAGACTCAGAAATAAACTTGTTGCAAATAGTTTTTTAGGGGTAAATACAGTGATTTCAGGTTTTCTAGTGGAGCGAAATTATTAAAATCCATAATCAAATTGCGAACGATGTATGGAAATATGGTTAGCGGCAAACAAGCTAAATCAGCACGCTTGTTTACGCAGCATGTTAATAAACAAATGTGTTTGGGCACACGCCGTAGCCTCAACCATATTTCATATACCAAATGTTGTTGCTCGGTTGGCCTCATCGCGTACCTTTCCATTTTCCGCTCTCATTTACGTTGTCGGGCCGCGATGACATTTTGGGGTGTGCTTTCGCTGACCTATATAAGGCGAAACGACACGCACACAGAATAACGCGAATTGCCGTCATGTTAAACTACGGACACAATGGCTCACGAGAAAATGTCTAAGGGCCGGAGGGCGCGTTCGCTCCTGGTGTGCGAGGCCGGCAAAAATAGTCGCGCCGGGGGCGGCAGTGGTGGACACAACAGAAACGGGCGCGATGGAAATCACGCGCGTTCCGGCCACCACCAGAGAATGAGCAACTGTCATGCTTCACGACTCACACAACTTCGAATGCTCTAACTCTTGGACATTTGGTTTTCCGATGGCGTTATCATCATAGGCGCAATCAACGATGATAGCGTCGAAGACATTTCGCATCGAAGGTGCGCCCAACTCACCTCTCCTTATCAAATCGGAGTAGTTAAAAGAGCAGCTTACTTATTGCTTCCAGCAACAGTAAACTGCCAACGCCTTAGTTCCATTAGGACACGGGAAAATAATTAATTTGTCTGAGTAGCGATAAAATTTCGAATTTCTGTTTATATGTTTACTTCAAGTTTTCACAATTTTCTCTGTTGAATCTTCGAAATTATAAGAAAAAAGTAGTGAAAGTAATTAGTAAAGTTCTTTTTAGCAAACTTTTAATGATATTCGAATGACCTGTTTCGTGATCATGTTCATTCTAATTGCTTAATATCATTAATTATCAATACGGAACACTGAACTCATTGCAGGAATATCAATACGAAATGCTTTTACGAATTCTATCTTTTTCAAACGGTTTAGAAATTACGAAAACGAATATTACTCGAATTAATGAAATTCTTTGGTTTTTGATATACTTTGCTGATACTTTTGTAATCCATTATCACTAGAAGTCAGCTAGGTGTGACTTTGCTGTATGTTGACTTCTGATTACATGATTACATATGAAGCAAAGTTTATCAAGTGCCGCAAAACTCACAGACGATGATCTAATTGTCGATATTACTTACATAGTTTTATTAAAACTATATTAAGTAATACAGAATTTTTCAGATACTAACTACTGATAATTTTTATACTACAATTTTAGAAAATTCTGTAATAAAAAAAATAAAACAACTTACCAATATAAACGGAAAACAATAATGGGATATTCATTTCATAGTAATCAGGTAATAACGCCTAAGGTTTTGTTTAAGAGTTATTTATAAAAGCAAAACGTAACGAAATGTTTAAAAGAAAGTGGGCCAATTCGCAAACTAAATTTGCGCTAACTGCGATGACTTCACGGTTTGGAAAATCAACATACATCCGTCAACATAGCACTAATAGTTTCTAAAATTATAGAAATTTTTACAAACGCTGCTACGATTTCTACAATGAGGTACATCTATTGCTTTGAGACTTGTAAGCATCAAATGAAATATACGCCTTACTAATAACTATATTTGGAATTTACTGTATAGTAGTATGATTCATTCACCAAAAATAAAAATCATTCGTATAACGCAAAACATGTTTCACTCTCAGTATTGTGATGAAAACGCAATAGGAGCGCGCGCCTTTTCATTTAATTAATTACGACAACTTCCTGTATTTGCGCCTATTGTTACATATCAGTATTGCACGCAATTTGTTTTGGGAACGCTACTAATTTCATTGTTCTCAATCGCTCAACCGACAAAATACAATTCGCAACGAAATTCAACGCTTATCATTAATTTGATAAGAGTTATTTATTGCACTCACTTCTCTTGGAAATTACCACAAATGTGGTTTTCCATGCAGTTTATTCTATACCATAGCATTCTATATTAATGCAATACTAGAAACATAATTTCTAATGATGAAATGAAAACATTTTATGCTATTCACTTTTCACCTCATAATTTGTCAGTGTTATTGATTCAGTAAAATACTATCAAGGGTATTCACTATATAAGTTGCTTAATTAAATTAGCATGTTGCATTTATAAATGGATGAATGATGTCAATTTCTAATCAAATTAAACTTGTGCACCTTTAATTAAATGATTGCCTTTTTAGCATACAGCTCATCTTGTTTTAAACATATATTCAATGATGATTAATAAACACATGCCAAATGTAATGAGATGTTGTGTTACAATGTTATGAAAGAAACATGCAGCCAAAATGTTAAATTATGTATTATCACATTGTAAAGGCTGTCTCCCCATTGTCCTCCAACTGTACACACTTTTACACCACAACTCAATACCACTCACCAAAATCATTGCCTATATCCTCATAGTCAGCTCTAATGTTGATTCGACTCATAGGAATCATACACAAGGAATATCCAACAGCAACAAATGTAGAGCAAGTGTCCTAATGTTTGAGTTTCCTTTTATCAGTTGTATTGAACATTCATTGATGTATTGCTGGAGTTATCTACAATGAGACACTACATTATTAATACATAATCTAACAGATCTAACAACCTACTTGTCTGCTGCTGGTCACATTCATTGATCGAAATATCCACCTTCTTGAATACAGCCCATCAAAAATGCGATTGTTGCTTTGTGGCACGAAGCTAACCTTAAATTTCACTTCCACTCAATACTGTGACGTTATTAAATTTGTGTAACGGTGGCTACACAAATGATACGCAAATTAATTGGAAAGAATAATAAAAAAATTGATGATTTCACTTGTAGTTGTATATTGTCAGTCAGGTGTCCGTCGAGGGAGTAAAGACTTTATTCCCTCATTCATACGTCACATGAGCGGTGTGAAGATAGCAAGCAANGATAGCAAGCAAATTAGAAAAATTGACACCTAGCGACATCTACGGAACAGTAGGTGGAGTTTGTTACCGACTATTACAGATTAAACCGGGTGTTCTAAATTAATACAAAACGCATAAAAATAATTCTTTTTAAATTTTAGTATTATCTGCAACAATTTAATGCATTTATTTAATTTTTGTTCTAAATCTATTATTCGTACCCTTTAAAATTAACGAATGCCATTCTAAAACACGTTTTAATTGAGTAATACATGGAAACCAGAGGAGTTTTTATAGGACAATTAATTTAATTCATCCCCAGAGTACTTGCAACATGATTGAATGCGATGCATTGGATGAAATGCACGAAATGGGGCAGCAACTGGCATTAAAATGAAATGAATGCGCATTCAACGATGTGATATCGCGCCCCTTGCTCGTTTCAGCTCCCATTATCAATGTTTGCACTGGTGGTCGGCGCATTTGCTTTTCACATTAAACACATGTAACATGTGTATACAGGGATCTCTCTTCTCTTGTAGTGTCTAGTAATTCGATAACAATCACAAGGAAAACAAAAGTTTCCGTTGGCGAATGTTCATGGCATTGTAATCAAGGAAATTAACTCTAGACCCGAACGAATTCAATTGTGAATAAGTTTCTATTCTACTAGTTAATAAAATTAGGTAAAATTCAAATAGAAATTGAAATAAACTATTTATATTAGCAAATTATAACTGTAGAAGATCATCGTTCCTAAAAGGCAAACATAAACCTGAAGCGGTTAATGTTTTAAATGTTTTTGGCTGAGTTTTTGAAAGAAAATTGCAATAAACTTAAATCAAGTCTTTGATGAGTTTTAGTGACAGTTAAGGTAAGGAAAAAGACCAAACTGCAATTAAAGAACTGAAGGGTGCGATAAAATTTGACAAAACGATCAAAAATCAAGTGATTCATTACGATTTGGGACCATAACTTCAGTTTTCTCAAGTCCAACTTAGAGGTTTGATGCAAATATTTGTACTGGGAGACTCATTCATGGTTTGTTTGATTTATTTGTACGTCCAACCTAAACGATCAAGTTGTTGAACATAAAAAGCATCTTTTAATGTCCTTACCTTCAACATAAAACCATTTTATGCATTCGGAGCAATCAAAAACTAGCGCGGATCACAATAAGTACGTTTTGATTCAGTTGTCAAATGCAGACAGCAGAAAGCATTCATTTGCTCCAAGTAAAATTAAAAAAATTAATAAATCCTCCCCGAATTGCACTCCGATGTGCTCAATTAAACCGAATGAACCGTTCAGGTAAACGAGCACACATCGACAAAAAAGTTGTTAAAAAAAACCATGCGGTCGGCTAAAGTTAAAAAGTTTATATAACTGTGCAATACTCTCTTCTCTTGGTGCAGTTGATTTCGTAAAGAATTGTAGTTTTTTTAGGATGGCCATTTGATGGCACCCGACCAGACGTGTTCCATTCCTCATTTCTTTATCGCCGACATTATGATCTTCAACGTCACCAGCGCTCATCAACGACCCAAAAGTATGCGTTTTATTGCACGCCTAATAAAACGGACAAGATTCTTCGTTCTTGCTTGGCTGTCTTCAGCTGCCGCATCTTCATCCTCAATGCATTCTATGGACGGTCGGCATCTTCATCAACCACTGGACTGGACCAATGGATGTAACAATAATCTAAGATATTTTTATAATGCACTTAATGTATGAGCCGAATGGATTAGATGGATGTATGAGTTTTTTTCTTCGGCTAATTACCATCTTGTATTCATCTTGTATTCATTATTAATTATTGCTTTATTGGCGTATTGAGTCTGCTTGATCATTATGAGTTTCAGTATATTGAATAGAAAATTCAAATTTGTTCTGTGACTATATTATTGTTACTAACGCAGATTTGTTTACAATTTGAAATTTTGTGTAAAACAATGTCGTGATTTAGTCTACTTGCTGGCTTGTGTGACAAAACAACATCTCCACGTTGACATTCTTAAATACAACATTTAATTTGTTAATACTGACGTTTTCTGATTATTACATTACTCGCAGAAACTTTAATTTAGTGAATGACATCAGAATATTGTTTACAATTGAGTGTTCAATAAACATGTGGAAGTAAATTTGCACTCATCATCCACATTTCTACAGCTACAATCAAGTGAGTACCTACAGTTAGTCTTTCCGGATATGTGAGCCAAAAATGATGATCTAGTGTGATTTGGTAAAGCAGCAGTGAAATTTTGCAATTGTCATTCAAAGTAATCCACCAATTGACGCATTGAAACGTGGATGCGTACGATGTTTACACGTTTTTCAATTGCCGATGCAATAAAAGATCCATAAAATCTCGACGGCATGGATTTTGCGCGATCAACGTGAAGTATGGGAGATTACTAAGAAAACTAGACTTGTACGCATATTCGGAGCGACTCTTCCAATAGAATACAAGCTGGTTGTATTTGTTCGCGCATAGTAAACAAGAGCAAATAAATCTCCGCACGTCAATTATGTCGTTAATTGTTGCGACATGCACGACGGATAAATAGACGATGCGATTAATTTTTATGACGACTTCGCCTCGTTCATCATCTGCCTGTTTGTCACCTGGAATGTGTTGACAAATTATTATTTTGTTTCTTCGTCTGCACTGACGTAGATTCTCTGACTACCAAACAAATTTGGAACAACATCGTTGGGTTGAAATTTCTTTGACTGCAAAACAGCCAAACGAATTATAAATGTTGGTCATGGATTTGATAGTTCTGAACAAGAGGGAGTAAATATCAGGAATGAAGATACTATGACATTGTCGACTAACATTTGGTGCGCCAATGAATCATTTTCGCGCTCGTTGTCTCTGGAATAAATGTAGTCGAGCGGGAGCGCACAAAATAAATGTGTGCAGATGAATTGCGAATGAATGATACTGCTGGATGCGGGAAGATGTGGCTGCTCCGGGCACAGAATGCCACCGTTTGTCGCGCCCGAAATGCGTCCCAGAGGTTCGCTTAGCGTCGCGACGCCTCTTGATTTATATCCGCATGTCGACACTGGCGTCAACCATCGTCGTTGAAACACCGAACAAATCCAAGCTTTGCAGACGCATTGGAACATAACGAATTCAAGTTTCTCGCCATTGCTTCCTAAAAAACTAGAGAAGCAACTTTTTTACTGAAAATGTTCATATATTAAAAATATCCGAATTTCCTGATGGGATTAGTTAGCATTTTAGTTTTGTTTCTGCAAGTTGCATGCTGAACTTTGTTGGGTGCGCAAAACAGCAATTTGAGTTTCTGGTGTAACTGACTGCGCAGTTTCAGCTGCATCATTAGTTAAAATAACGATATAGCAATGTATTGTTTGTTAATTACATTGTTAGTTAAGCTTATATTAATCCAAGCCGTCCATGCGTCTAATGAAAAGTTTGAAGAGAAAATAGAATTAATTTTCCATGAAGCATCGTGAATTCAATGTAACCTAGATAATCTCCGAGTGTGCGGCTTTGATTGTTTGCTCCATGATATGTAATTTACGATCTGAATACATTCTTAGCAAATATCAAATATCAAAACGCGGTACGTAAATCTACCTCCATATGCTTGAAATGAAATTTTTCTCATTCCGAAAGGATGAAAGTACAGCCTGCTGCCTTTCGTTTAGATAATGATATCATATATTCATTATCATGGAGCCAACCAGACTCAAAAAACTGGAAAACTCACTATATTTTATTCAATCCCATGCTCAACAAAATGTTTGTGAAAAAATACCAAGCCTTCAATTTTTTACATGCGTTTTTAAACTACAATTTATTTTATTTTATTTATTTTGTATCTTTTGAGTAATTAATAATTAGACTAATATATGTACAAGGATGTTTAATGTGATTCTAAACCTAAGAGCACTGATGGCTATATGAATAAATACATATTAATAGTCATAATTAGATGACAATTATATGGCTCGTTAATTTATTATTTTATGAACTGGAGCACGTTCAACATGTCTACATGCAAGGAGGTAATAAGCATAAATGAGTAGTTATTACAACAAGAATTATGAAGCTTTCATTAAACATGAAATTTATAAAAATAAATCACAGAATCCTTTGTAATTTTGATGCTGTCTGGTGAAGTTATCACAGAAGAGAAGAAAAAGCAAATATTTGTTATAGGTTTATTCAGATAGGTTTAAGACCAGTTCTAAATAAATCATCTTGGAGTTTATTTTTGTAGGCCGTTACTTTTAGCTTTATACTGATACATTTTTCAAACATTTACACTTTATAAAAATGTCAATTATTCTTCAAAATGTAGTATGTTTGAATTTTGATTGGAATAGATTCATTCATGAAAATTTGTTGAAGAGAACTTGCTTCAACTTGCAAAAATTGAGAAAGATCTTCGGCAAATTCGGTTTTTACTTTCAAGTTGGTCCAAACATAAACCAGTACAATATGGTCAAAACATTTGGTGTCCTCATTTTATGATGGGGTACCATATAAATCAAAAATGTACAAATTGCTGGGTAAGTTCACTTTCTAAGAGATGCCATTTATTTATGACTTGCGCACGTAAAATACGAAACTGAATTACACCTAGTTAAGTAAAAGAAGCCGCCGGACAAGACAAAATTTGCACCAAACGAATTTTTTAACTTACAATTAGTATGAGGATGCCAATTTATAGAACCAGGAAACATTTGGGAATGAACATCGAAAAAGCTATTTTGCAGACTATCCCCTCTCTGACACGCCCTTAATCCTCTTAGGATCACCAAACTTTAGCTACCTGGTAAACTACCCTCTAATCACTCCCAATCCATACGATTTTCAAGATTAGATGGAAGGAGTAATTTTGGATTCAATTTGAGGTACTGCACGACTTTATAAAGCAGGGAAAACTTGTGAAATTATTCAAATAGTTTCATAATGTCTGGTGGAGCGTTTCGTGCGCGTAGAACTGGTTGCTCGGTTGCAATAAAAGCGTTTATGACTTGATTTCTTCAACAACCCCACAAAAACGTATCCACTCTTCACAAGTCCGTGCAGGCTGACGATTCCTGCGACGTAGTGCACGGACCGTAGACAGAACACATTGGGGACGCGTTTGCCGGTGAGTGAAGACGACATTGTACCATTTTCCGAATTCGAATATTTAATGGGCAAGCAAATTGTAGACTTTATGAGCGTACCTACGCCGAGCGGCGACATCTCCGACGACGAACAGAGAAGATGTTCACTTCCCAGCACCAAAAGGACGGGTCGGACCAGCACTTTGTTGCCACCATGTTGCATATTGATCAATTCCCTGAAACGGTTTTGTTCGTGCAGTCGGTTGTGGTTGCACGATGGATGGCGAGTCGACGAAGAGTTGTTGGATTTCTTTTAGGAAACTTTTTTCACGTGGACCAGAAGAAGATGGCACGCATCAAGCGTGTAATAAACAAGTTGCCGCCTGCTTCACGATACGCCACGGTAATAGATTTAAGTGACATTAGCATTAAGAAGTCTCTTTTTGATGAATGCCTGCCGAGATGTTCAATTGGAGGTGCACAGAAGTCGGAAGCGTTTGAAACGGATACCAGAAAATTATCGCTTTACTTGGCCCACGGTGGGAAATGCCCAAAGAAATACTCATCGTTTTTGACATGATGACATCTTCCTCAACTTCTTTAGTTCTTATTCAAAGAAATCATCCTGATTGTTTGAATGCACACAATAAATATTTTTTTAACAAAATTTCATCCTTTAATGTGACAAAGTAATAAAATACGTGACTACTTAATATTAAGCAAATATTGATAATTAAATATTGCAAGAATCTGAGGGAATTTAGTTAAAATAATAACAACAAACACTGCAAGTGATTTATTAATAATAAAGCAGTGCAGGATAAAATATGATGTCAAGATTAAGTGTAGTGGATTTCATTCCCTAGGAAATCAAGATCATTCGCAATTTGTTGTAGCAATTGTATAACAATTAACTAATTACATGCGAATTGCGGCGACAATTGACAGCGACGGCATCCGACCAACAGCTAAAACTCCTCAGCATTATTGTAAAACAAATTGTCATTGTTATTGCCATTGTTAAGTGCTGCAATTTGAGGTGTTGCTACTAATTGTAAACTAATAAATTCAAACCGTCAAATTTACGCCCACAAATTTCGGATGTTGTGATTGATACGACAAGACACGATTGAAACTTTTCGCAGTTGTTTGCACAGTTTGGTGGCAATTCTTTTGAATAATGGATTGTATTGATGTCGGCAAATTTAGAGTGACAGGAACCAAACAAATACAACTCCAAAAAAGAAAAGAAAAAGTTACAAGAAGTTTGTGTCAGCATGGAAACAAGAAAATGGAAGAAGTTGTCTCGAAGGGACGAAAAGCCATTCGTCACTCGTTCACGCAATGATTTTGTCTAAACATTTTGCGGCAAACAGACATTTCAATATCACAACAAGGATAATTAAAACGTGTTTAAGTTTTGACGTAAATTCTAGAATATACCTGAAGTGAAATGCAAAAATTTGATAATTTGGATGTAAGCCAATTCAAATTTTACGATTGTTATGATAATATACACTAATCCTATTTTAAAATTCAATAGAAACTGATTTAGGTACAAATTTACAAGCCCAGATATAAAAGAACTACATGGGTCCTAGGGTTAATCCCCAATTCGTTGAATTACTGGACTTATAAATTACTAAACTTCATCCTTAAAATTTGCATAATTTATTTCCACAGATATACTTGGAATATTGACCAAGGTGAATGTTAAATCAATTTCAAATTATCCTTTATATCCTTCAAAATGAAAACTGTGCAGTCATGAATTTTGATTGTTTTCCATAAAATATGGGAGAAAATATTGGGCCCTATAAGTTTCTTAGAGTATCCTTCTGTGAATTGAAGGTGTATATCATTGTGAGTTTAACGGGATTAGAAAATATTTTGCACCCTAAAACGTTTGCAGTTTATTGCGTTTATCCGGAAAGTGTGCTTTGCAAACTACCTAAAACTAGCTAAAACTCGAAGCTTACGTGCGGAAATTTTGCAAGTCTCGACGAAACGGGCGTGGTCCACAAATGCGTTTACAAGACGGATAACATTTTCTGGATAACAGTTTATATGGGACCATAATAAGATCTCTTCTTGACCGTTCGGGCCAAGACGACCGAATCCTTGTACTGCAATTACATGGTGGGTGCAATTGTACCCTAACGCCCAACGGGAGGGATTTCCAAAGAGGGCACGATCATGTTGTCAACGCGAGGGTCGTAAATTTGTAAGCTTTACATCTAAAAGCCTAATGCCATTTTTGGTGTATGCAAACATAGCCTCGGATCATATTTGTAGTCAGATTATTGCCCAGGTTTATCTACCGAGGTGAAAAATTGCATTCGCAATTCAGAATTTGCAATGAGTCTTCGAGAACTCACCAGATTAACAAAACTAAAATGTGTTGGTAATTATTTCAGGTTGATGAATTTAGGAATAATTCTTTTAGATGCTCAGGTATTAGAGCTGTAAGAACTTTTTGGGTCTGACCTCAAGGAAATTCAAGAGGGATAATTACTAACTCTAAGAATTTTAATCTGATAAGGTATCAAATTTCGTATCCTCCATTGGTCCAAAATTTGGATAAAACTCTTCGTGTGATAATTCGATTAGTAAATTGCAGAAACAATTTGGGACCTAATCCGTTTTGTATGCTTGTTTTCCAGAGCGGAACACGCCTGGATGTGTGCAGCTATGGAAGTACCATCCTCCGTCCATGTAGTCTGATAGCGTAGATTGGGCTAAACAACCATTGGCGGTGGACTTAAAACACAGCCATAATCCTGCTGTCTGCTGCCTGATTGGTCCGGCCCCCACCAGCCACTTCCGCTGCAGCAGGAAAATACGACATTCGTCGCAGGCGAAGGCACCCACGCACGAGAAGCGTTTAGATAAGCCCACGCATGCACCAGACAAGGAGGCCCAAAACCAGTCCAGGTCTAGATATCTCCAACACCACTAAGCCGGATGGTGCATTGGGTTATTAAGTGCAAGTACGTCAACAATCTGTCAACATTCGGTAGGCGACGTTCTTCGGACGCGCGTCAAGTTGTACAGAGCCCCCAACCTTTCGCCCCCCATGTGCAGGAAGCCCCAACACCATGTGCCGATGACGTCCAAGTGGCAATTCGCGGATTAGTGCGGCAGGAAAGTTTCTCATCGTGGGATTAGGACGCGCGCACGTTTGCTCTGGGCGTATTAAACTATAAGTGATTTTGTGTACCGAAGACGATTCGCGGGACCGTCGAACACTATGAGTATGGTGTCGTACTACAATTCGGCGGCAATGTACAGACACCAGCAGGCGGCGATGAGTGCCCAAGGTGGCACCTCGCTGCCCCATCATTCGTGGTACCCGATGGGATACCATCATCAAGCCGGACATCATCAGCATGGTGCTCCTGCGGCGACGGCTTCATCGGGTCCTTATTGCATGCAGGAGGACCAACAGATGTGGCATCAGCAGGCAGCTGCAGCCGCCGCGGCCGTCGCCGCCTTCCATCCTGATTACGCGCACGATTACACCCATAGCGCGATGGCCGGCATCCAGCACCATCAACAGCAACAGCAGCAGTACGAGCACCTGCAGAATCAGCTACCGTCGCCTCCGATCACCGTTTCTGGGTCAGAACTATCGAGTCCTGGAGGCGCCGGTGGTGGTAATGTCACTCCACCGAATCCGACGGGACATCATCATGCACCACGACCGCCACCGGTGAACAGTCCTTTCGGATGGATAAAGAAGACATCGTATCAGAGTCAATCAAATCCTGGTAAGTCCCACACATTCTGAATAGTCTCCTCATTGTAGAATTTCTTTAGCAACTATTGACTTGAACGTTACCTATTAACTTTTCGCAAGATGTCTAATAATTCTCTCAAATGAAACCGTTTGCTTCTAGAATCAATGAAATCATTGCTTCTAGAACACGGACAAGTACAAATGCAGCATCCCGAGGTCCAAGATTGCGGTGAAGATGGTACGAAATTTTGATTTTCTTTTAATACCTAGTTGGCGTTTCCAAATTTCGTAGTTTGAGAATCAATTCTGAATGGTCTTTGTGGGAATTTTGTAATGTTGCAAATATTGCGAAAGTTATTTGATTGTTACTTTGTAACCGTTCGTAATATGATTATTTTTCCGTTTTCTTGGACAATATTTGTCTTGGGTTATCTCTGACGCTCCGTTTTACGTTTTCATTCCATTGTCACCTGCGCATATTACACTCTTTTTGTAAATACCCGTTTGGGGGCAGTCTATGAGCCACTGAATCAACACATAAGGTTGCGGACATTTGTTTTCATTGCAGTCACCTTTTAGTTCTTGGGTAAATATTCTGAAGTCACTAGAGTAATCAAGAAGAATCAAAAAATCAAACAAAGACTGGCAGTTTTTAATAGAATGATCACTGAAGCTTTCTTCTTGTTGGGTTGCGGTATTCTGTATCCTGGATGACCTGGATGAGTCTTCCCCAGAAGGTTCAAGATTACCTTGGAAGGTCAATGCTTCTGTTTCTTCAGAAAATCACCTAACAATTGAAGTTGATTCCTAAGGAGGTTGTCTAAGGTTATTGCAGAAGACATCATCGTTTTGATTCCAGTCAAATCAATCTATATCCAGATTGGAAATGTTTCCAAATAGCTAATGAAGTGGTTGTTAGTTGATATACTATCATTATCTTTACCAGAAAGGGACATCATAAAAATATCAAGCGGACTACTCAAGCTTCTCTTAAGATTTGATTCTATCACATACCAAGGATTTATTGAATTAATAACCCTGATAAGAGTAATTAACTCTGCCTTTTAATGCCTTAGCGCCTTTTCGATTGAGTACCCAAGTTCTTGGTGGTCGTATTTTGAAACAAAACCTTCCCTGAAGTTTGGAGCGCGGATCAAACCTTTGTAGATAAAGTCCTCTTATCTCGATGAACATTTTACGAGCATTTTAACATAGCATGCGCATGTTACTCAAGTTAAGTACTCTTTATCTCGATTCCTATTGCTACCACGATCATCCATTCTTGTTCAGCCATGAGTGGTCGCTCATCAACTCAGCTCTCCTCGCGGTTGGCTGGTTGGCCTCAGAAACTAGCTGATTGGAATGTCGAAGAAACTGGAAACAGTGAAGTCATCGCGAGTTGCGTGATGGCCGCGCCATAAATTGCCGGGTCGCCATCTTTGGCTGGATGCCACGGCATGAAAATGAGGGAAAAAGGCACGAAATGGGCGGTGCGAGAAAAGCGCATAAAAAGCGACGTCTTATTCCCCTCAAAAGCATTGAATGTGCGCAGGTTTACGACTGCCGGCCGTTAATGTCTCTGAACGCGCACTAATTAATTCGGTATCAACATCAACGTTTCGGAAATATGGTGCGTTTTCGGAAAAAGCGAGGAATACATGTTGAAACGAGCGCGCGCGCATTTTGTACGAGTTTTATGACGTTCTGGCGGCAACTCTTCGTGCGTTCGCTTCAAAGTTGTAAAATCGGCAACAAAAGCGCTTATATTGCATGCGACGAAGGCCGTTAATTACACTCGCCACATTCGTGCATGTGCTACACTTGGCTTGAAAAGTATTCGAATTATAAAACTACAGCAACTGCGTCCGACAGAAAGATGGAGAGAAACGAGGTTGGAAAGAGCAATTACTTCTTGCGCGCTTCTTGCAGTGAAGGCGGTATGAATACATGCGCGTTTGATGATAGCTATCGCGCTCTTAGAACATTGCTTTTTGTTCGTGTTTTTTTTTCGTGTGCATCATGCGACGACGACTCCCAAAAAAACATTAACGCCGCTCGGAATGATTTACAACATTTTACAGCGTTTACCATCAGATAGGTTTCTTCTAGTTGGTGTGAGCAGGCGCGCGCGCGGGCGCGAGAAGACCATGGAACATGTAAATTTTCGAATGTAATTCGTAATTTCGGCCGCCAATAAAACACGCGATAACAAAAAGCGCGCTGTACGAATTGCCCAAATGCGAATTCGCTTTGTTGCTGCCTTTCGGTGCGCGCACGTTTATGGCGGCTGTTAATTAATTAATTCGTAATTAATTCCATCGGTTCAAATGCACCAACTATTTTTATCACTTGCCATTAAACCCAAAACAAAAAAGCAATGGCAAAAAGTTCGAAGCGGATATTTGCAATTCAAATTAGCTGGGCTTCTTAGGATTTGCGGTTTTTTATTTCTTTCATTCCATGAAGAATGAATGAGTAATTTCATTGAAATTGTTGGTGAAGAGACCACAAGTTAATTATCTACGGCCATTATTTTGCGAGGAAAATAATGGCCGATTTCGATTTGTAGTAGTCAATTTGTAATGCTAATTGGCTAAAGTTTGCACGTGACTTTGTGGAAATACTTTTGGCAAAACAAAATTCAGCGAATTTGTCGGCGCGTTTGCTGGCACTCTCTCGGAGATCGTTTATGATAATTTTTATGAATTTTACAAGCTTTTCACACAAAATTGCCCACAATAAAGTGAAATTCAAGTGAATTGTTGCACTCTCGGTACTTTCGGTAAGACCCTCCAAAGTTGCCGGTCCCAGGGACGTGAATAGGGATGGTCTTCGAGTCTTCGATTTGGGTTACTCAAACGATTGTCATAAATCGTACGTTAGGGTTGCTTGACAGACTGCTCGTTCGACTATAAAAGTAAATAAAATGTTTGGCAAATAAGCGGCACTTTATATGCGGACCTGCCCGACCTGTCATAAAATTTATTGAGGTATTTGTGCAGCAAGCCTTGCAGCAACTTGCAACAAACAGACATCTGCAATAACAAGCTCCTGCGATGGGATGACGACAACGAGATGCCCGTAAAAATATCCGCTACACGAGAAATCAATTACGAAATTAATAAAAAAAATCTGTTTGGATCTTCGCGGAACGTTTAAAATTTAGCAAGTACTTAGCGGTTTTTGCCAGCTTTAATCACAGCAACATTTTATGCGCATGCAAAAAGCAGATCAAGGTTCTATGCCCAATTACTCGTTGGCGTCATCAGATGCAATGCAATTTGCAAAACAGCCCGAAAAAGTCCACTTCGTGTTGTTTTCCACGACTGTCGTCGCTGTCGCTGGTCTGTTTCCGGGGGAAAGCTATGGGGAATCACGGTCGCTAGACGATACATGGCTGCCGCCATCCGAGGAGACTGGGAGGCGGCAGAAATGGCAATAACCCGGCAGTGTTGGCGACGGCGATGGCGTCGAGGCGGAAACTCTTGCATTCAGCGAGCGTTGTGTGCGGCAAAACGAGCGACAAAACGTTGCCCGCAATGGATCTCTGGGGGGACGTTAGCTTAAACATTCGGGGAGTTCCCGAACGACCCACGGGCAATTATCACGCGGCAGCGATTTCCTGCCTTCTTTTCTCGCACATGCGTTTCCATCCTGCGAATCCTGTTCGCCAAACTCTGGCGCGGTTCGCACAACAAGCACTTCACTCTTGTTGCCAACATTTCGCAATATTTCATTTTGGTGGGCTGAATTCAAATTGCGCATGAAACGAAATGAAAAATATTGGATTTGGTGTTAATTTGGAAACATCATCATATCAACATTTGTACCATGTTTGGGTTTTGTTTTGCTTTGTTGCTTCATGAAGAGGTGATACGCATTTGCGTCTAGTTGATGCGAGCGACCGGGGGCGGGTATCGTAAAGCGTCCACACAAAGTCTCTTTATGGTCCACAAAGATGTCCCAAAAAAAGCACCTCTGCACATGGTTGAACTAGCCGGGTCTGCGTCAATGCAACCAAATTGGGCGTGTGTGCTTCCTTCTTTTCGATGAGGCGTTTCGTGGTTTCCGCACGCACCCGAAGTGGCTATTTATTTTATCTTTACGTCTTTAGGGCCGCTGTGCACCAGAAATTATGTGCAAAACAGTTGCGAATCCATTTGGGCGGGCTGAATGACCATTTTCGGACACGTAAACGTTCCACTCAAAATGGTCCAATGTATTGAAACATTTCATAACAAACTTTTGGACATGCTTTTTAGACCAAACTTCTTTGTCCCGAAAAGTCATTGTGTGTAATCATAGAGTGAGTTCTCAATGGAAATGTCTTCATAAATTGCAATTTTGTTTAGGATAATGAAGTGTGGAAAGAATCCAGTAGGCTCTGATTAAACCGTGACAAACATACTGAGTTTGTAGATAATTTCTTTAACATCTGTCTTCAGTAGGACATCTTGGTCCCAGTCTTTGGACCTCAAGCGTCGAAAGTTAATTAGAATATTCTAACAGGTGTCAATCATTAAACTTCGAGAAAAAGTAAACACCAGTTTCACTCATGTAAATGATATGTTTTCGATGAATCTTATCACATCATTGTGTTATCATGATGTCATCATCATGTAGATATCAGTAGAACATCACTTAAAACACGAATTTTCTGCTATCATTCAAACTCATCGTGTGGTGCCAACCAACGTTTATATTGTCATTGTGTCACCGCAGTTTTCACATTTATTTGTAAACGGACGCGTTTTGATGCCGGTATGGATTCGATCGGATGGCGTACAAAAAGTTCGTGTGCGCACGCTCTAAATTCGTTGTCGGCGGCGGCGTTGATTCAGCCCATCAAATACGCCGCATGCGTTACATCTTCGCCGCCTCCTAATCCCTCAGGTCGGCGCACAACGCATCGATATACGCATACAAACGAACATACACCTCATTCTGGGAGAGACTTATCATTCTAATCAAATATTCAAGGCGCTTGTGTTTGCACCAAGTCTCTACCGAGAAATTTAAATGTACTTTACTGCTAGAATGAAGTTAAGATGAGAAAAATGTTTGGGACTTCTGATATTCCTGCAATTTTGGATTTTTCTAGATATAATTAAAAAGTAATGTTTACCTACATAATTATGTCTAAATGAGTCAAATCGGTGCAGTAATTCCTGAGATATGATATGATACAAATAGGAGTACTTGCACAGTAAATTCCAAAAGTTAGTCATCTTGTCGGTTCAAAAAGATGATATGGTTTTTTTGAGAAATCAACAATCAATGAACTGATATTTGAACAGGCCAAAAAAATTGTAAGATTTGAAACATTTCCAATTTCTTGCATCTAATCTAAAAAACATTTAGCAATTAATTATACTAACAAAGTTTTCTGTAAATTTAGTAGTAGTGATTTTAGTGTGAATCTAATAACCAAATAATACAACATCTTGTAGTCCAATGTAGTTCGCCCGAAGTAGTTCTTAGTAAACTTCTAGTGTCTTATCAGTGCAAACAACTAACAGTAGTGTTCCCGAGCATTCTTAAATCGGCAAACCGTTGTGAGAACCTGAAGAGATCAGTGAGCAATATCGTTCTTCCTCTTCTGTTGTAGGCAAGACGCGCACCAAGGACAAATATCGCGTCGTCTACACGGACCATCAGCGTTTCGAGCTGGAGAAGGAGTTCGCCCTCAACAACAAATACATCACGATTCGTCGCAAAAGCGAGTTGGCGAATGTGCTCGGCCTCTCCGAACGCCAAATCAAAATCTGGTTCCAGAATCGGCGCGCCAAGGAGCGCAAACAGATCAAGAAGTCGATGGAAGAGAACGGCAAGGGAATTCAGATCTCCTACGAGGAGAAGATGAAACAGATGCATCACATCCAACAGTGTCAGAATCAGCAATTGTCGAACAACAATCACCTGCTGCCGCACACCTCACTTCCACAACAGCAACATCATCCACATCAGCAGCCATCGCCCCAACAGCATCCGCAGGGTCAGGATCACAATCAAGGATTGAATGTATCCTCTACCAATCGTATGGTCGATTCAATCATCGACCGAGAGTTTCCGGAGTTTGTTGCAGTTCCGGGTGTGCCCGTCAAATTCGAGAAGACCGAATCGGGGCTCTAAACATTTCGACAATCATTTGGAAAGCTGGAAGATTTTCAAAATGTGTGTTGAAAATGTTCGCACGTTTTCTCGACCCTGATGGGTTTTAATCGTCGGAAATAATAGGAGGAATTGCTGATAGTGTACTAGAGCAACATGACGAATCATGACAAATCTCCTGCATTTTATTCATTAGAAAAATGCTTGTTTGTGATCGTGAGGTATAGAAAAGTCGAAATTCAGGCGTCAAGAAAGTGCAATTATTTATAATATGATAATATTAATTATTAAAATAATATTAAGTGCAATCTTATAGCTTAAGATGTTATGTAGTTGCATTTCATCTAAAATGCAATGATCAGGTATGATTGCATCTCACATGAAGACATTTATCATCTTTGTCCACTAATGATATAAAAATTTCAGGGTTTTTGCAAATATTTTTATATCTTTATTTCATAGTTGTATATCACTTTGTAAATTATGAATTGTATTGCTCTTTTATATTGTACCATATTTTATGTTCATGTTTGGATTATCCAATCCTACTTAATATCCCATTATTTAAATAAAGGAAAGAGAATAATTGTTGCCACTTTGTTCGATAGCATTGCAATTTGTCACCGCATATAAATATTCTATTGTACATATGATTGAATTATTATAAAATATTTATATTAAACCAAAAGGCTGTTTCATTCAGATATAATTTGCATATTACTCCACCTCTAAGCTATTAAATTATGTGATTTTAAAATCAAATTATTCTTGATTTCAGGAAAAACCCGAACGAAAGACAAATATCGCGTGGTATACAGCGATCATCAACGGGTCGAGCTCGAAAAGGAATTTTACTACAGTCGATACATTACAATAAGGCGTAAAGCTGAACTGGCATCAACTTTGGGACTGTCCGAACGCCAAGTAAAGATCTGGTTCCAAAATCGACGAGCGAAAGAACGCAAACAAGTCAAGAAACGCGATGACTTTCCCACGGACAATGCGATTCCAACGTCTACTCAGATCAGCAAAACGCATCTGCTCCAGATCTCTTCATCGAATCACGATCACTTCCCGTACACGGAAGTTACCACAAATGGGTTGCTCATCGATGAACACTACAACCATGGCGCTGGACATGGTTCCCATGGCGAAATGCATTTTGGCCATCAAATTCATAACGCGTTCGAGGAACAATCGGAACCAACTTGTAATAATGTAAATGAAGCTAATGGAACTTGCGATGAGATTAATGATGTACACCAAGAAGATGTCTGATTACTGTAGATATTTTTTCGTTTGAATCTTGAATGTGGACAAAATTGTAATGCGATTGCAATATTTGAATGATCTGTATTGAAAAGTATTATTTTGTTGGCTTTTTGATGTCTGTGTGTAACTTTGTTATGTACTAATTGAATTGGGTATGGTGCAAATATTTGTTTCTCTGATTATTTTTTAATGAAATTCATATAATGTATTTAATTGGATTATAATATATTCTTCGGCACGTTTTCCATGTGGTATCAAACATTGATATTTTTTTCGTCAACATATAAAAAAGCAGTTTTGTTTCATAATAATTATATCATTATATTTAAAATTGAATACAGAAAAATTAAAGAGTATTAAACCCTACGTCAATGAAACCCGAGAATGAAAAATGCACAATGAACAGAAATAAAAACGGAATGGTTATCTGTCATCGAAAATTTTTATTATCAATTTGTTTAGGAGATATTTGCATTTATAATTAAATAGTTGTAGCGTTTAATTGCATGATAATATATTATATTTAATGCGATAACGTTTAAACCGGTTAAATTCTGAATCAAATAAGACCAAGTAGCATATTTTTGCATTAATAGTTCGTGAGATATAGCGATTTAAACTTTTCTTCCATAATACGCCGCGCTGTGAGGGGTGCCACCACTCGCTCTGCAGTAACGTCTCTCGCGACTCAACGGAGTCACCCGCGCAGTAGACCACTGCAACGCACTCGCGGCTCACTCGCAAACGGGAGACTCAACGCGCATTGAATTTAATCGTTAATAACTTTGGAACGGTAAGAGATATTGCAAATATGAAAAGTGCACAATGAACAGCATTAAAAAATGAATCGATTTCTTCATATAAATATATATATTACTTATTTATATAGGAGATATATGCATTTATTTTTAAATAATTGTATCGCTTAAGCACATCCTAATATTTCACATTAAATGCTGCAATCTTTAAGTCGGTTAAATTCTGAATCAATTAAGACCAAGTAACATACTCTGACATTAATAGTTCATGAGATATAGCGATTTAAAATATTCGTCCATAATACGCGGTCGCCGCGCCGCGCAGTGAGAGGTGCCACCAGTCGCTCCGCAGTAACGCAAGTTGCGAGAGACTCAACGGAATCACGCGCGCGGTAGACTACTACGACGCGCTCTTGGCTCACTCGCGAATGGTAGACTCAACGCACACCGAATTCAATCGCTCGTAACTTTGCAACGCTATAAGATATTTTAAATGCGAAAATTGCATGACAAACAGAACAAAAAGTTGAATTAATTGGTATTTGAACTGATAGATATGGAATAGAACTGATATCGAGAAGATGTAAAATACGAGCATATTTTGTAATTCACGAAAATATTCGCAATTTATACCCCGCAAATTAAAGGGTCCTTGGCAGAACTTAGCCATGGTCATATCAAACAATGTTATACATCATCAAAAACTTTCTTGCTAGATGACCATGCCCACCCCCGCGTCGTGGACGCGCCTGCCAAGAATTACCCAGGTGGAATCTTATTGCATCTGATCCCCCTGAGCCGGGTTAATGATTTTGCGACTGGAACACAATAGCG
>JARJDZ010000840.1:0-17199 GCA_030264555.1 Aleochara sp. GC000083
TCTGATCATACGACGTTTTTATATGTGCGTCGTTTTTGTATATACGTCGTTTTTACAAACGTCTAAATATTCATACGATATTATTTACTTGCGTCGTTATGTCCATGCGTCGTTATATACTTGCGTCGTTTTGTCAAATGCGACGTTTTTGACTGCGACCATATTCCCGCGCCGTTTTGGCGTTCGACGTCTTTGATACGTCGTTTTGACGTAGAACCTTTCTCCACACTCGCCCGGTTTCTCTTTTCTCTTCAAAGGTCCAGGACCTTTTTGGTCCTCTTTCGTCCCTGCTGCTTGGAATAACAAGTTGCCCACGAACCAAGCGACCCATACCTAGCACATTAGGTCGGATGGGTTGGTTTTTGCCAAAACGAAGCCAAAATGAATGAGCCCAGTCGAGGAGCGCGAATGTCGGGAATTCACTAAAGGATTCATGAACGCATTAATAATTAGCGTCCTATTTTCGCTGCGAACAAGCAAAGCATCAAGTGCATATTGTGATGGCGGTCGCTGCCTTGTATGCGAAATGACACATGAAATTCATGAGTGTGTGGAAACGAACGAGTATTTTGCATTGCACATAGCACGCGATAATGAAGGTTTATACATGATACAGTGACAACGTAGGGTTTTCCGGTTATGGGCGACTTTGTTGGTGGCATTGGACAAGTGGCAATCTCGTTATTTTTCATATTTTGCTATGCATGCAAACATGTAAATTGTCATATTCTTGTATTCTTGTTGTTGAGTGCATGGTTAAATCTATGGTTTTGTTTCTGTTCTAATTTGTGTATGAAATTCAACGACCAATTAGGAAATAACAAATTAAATATTTTTCTTGTCTATTATCAAATTTTCAATTAAAATTTCCAAGAAGTTTTAAAATAATTGAAGACTCGAAGAGGACCATAAATTTAAGTCTTCATGAACTGATGATATATTGATATTTTCCAAATTTTTTTTGTTCATTTGTGATTTGAATTTAAAAAATCTAGCAATGATTTTAATTTTGATTTAAAACTGGAGTTTAATCCCAAAAAAAAAGAAAAGAAAATTTGATATATAAAACTATCAAAGGATTAAATTAATATTTCATTTGGTATCTATTCATTTGGTATAGAGACAAAATCAAAATATTGAACGAACAATCCACGTTATTTTTTATTTTATTTGTAAATTATTTCTAAATGATTTTGCTGGTTATTCAAAAGGTTTTCATAATTTTTAAAATGAATTATTTTAGTTCCAAATTTCTGGATTTCATAACTCTTAATTTCTGATGCTTGAAATTCAAAATTTTTAAGCTTTAAATAATCTAGCATGAAAAACTAATGATTGACACATTAGTTAATACTTGATGGCATCTTACCAATTAAGACATCACTTTTAATAATTAATTATACAAACCAACTTTTCTATAAGCCCATGAAAAACTTGACAAGAAAAACCAGTAAAACCAATAACCAAGAACATCCAACCGTTTAGTAATTTGTATCATACTCCTCTTGTGAGTTTTTGTCTCATTTTTTCGTAACAATTTTGAAAGCAACACCTGAATGACCAAATCCATTCGTTTACATCCATAAATAATCATCGATGACATCCAACATATGCTACTTTGTTCTCAATGCCAAAAAAACTAAAGAAATTATTTTCTTTTTTTTCAGATCACTTCACATAAACCGTGGACCAACCATGGACCATGAACCATGTCGGACATGTGGTACGCATCACCTTTTCATTACTTTTATAATTTTTTTCCTCTTTGAGAGAATGTTTACCATGATCATTCTCTTCTACATGGTAAATATTTGCGGTCCGAATTGAATGATGAAATACAATACCAAATGGGTTATGGGTTATGGTTAAGTATGACCACATGAATTCATCTACCAACGAATAGAATGATTCCTTATTTATGCGATGGGATAAGTTCTCGTACTTTTTGAATAGTTAACGCGTGTGTTGTTTGAATGCATTGTTCTTGTTAACCAGCGTTGGGCAGGCGTTTTATGAAATGTGCATGGATGCATCTGCCCCATGTCCTCCTGTCCATCCTGTTCTTCTTCGTAATTGAAGCCATATAGTATGAAACGATGCTGTCTGTCCGTCGGCTTAGCATTAGTGTTAGCCATTGTATTCGTGGGTACTTGTATAATCCATTCGTTGGTATTCATATTTTTATTTCGGGTTCTCTTTTTTTCTGGACGTTTTGGACGGGAAGTAGGTAGATAAATGGGATAAATATAAGATGAGTGCTTAAGTGGGACGGGATGCTGTCATTTATTCCTGTGAGATACAGTGAGGTTCATAAATTAATATTTTTTTTGTATATATTTGTCTCACTAATCACAAAAATTTAAAATTTGTGAGAGAAATTTTTATTTCACTTATGATTAAACAACCAGTACTCGTGAAATAAAGTGATGGTTGACATGGTTTAAAAATTATGGTTTATTATCAAATATTTCCATGGTTACAGAAATGTTGATAATTTTCACATTAGAAATTCTGCTAATAATTTTTAGTACTTTCTGAAACAATTGTCCAGTAAAATAATTATCGTCTATAACACTTGTTCAAAATATCTTTAAAAATTTTTTAATTTTAAATATTCATTGAATGGGAATTTTGAATTTTTTAAATGTCAATTCGATTACAGAATTTATTTCTGTTACATTGGATTCATAACGAATCAGTTGAATGAAAATTCCAGAAATTTTTTGAAACCCATCGTACATATATTTTCTAACGGTTTCTGGAAACTGACTGGGCAAACAGGACATCGTCTATTCCCAAACACATTCAACCATCATCCCATGCATGGTCCAGACCTCTGAGCATATTTGCAGCACATGGTCCAGACTACAATTACATTTACGCCCAACCAACCTTTCCAACCAACAATGGGAATTACACGCGTCCCAAAAGCAGGCAAGGGTTGTCCGTAATGAACCTCCTTTCCGTTGCTTGCTTGCTGGTCGGTCCTCTTTTCTTTCATTTCATTTCAATGCGTTTCGGGTCCATTCCGTTTTCTTTCTTCTCCTGAATATTTTATATGCTTGTGTGCATGTGTGGTTGGTTTTTTTTTCGGCATTTTGGCGTATTGTTCCTAACGAGGAAGGTTTTGTCCGGGTGGCCAGAGACCGGTGGCCGGTGAGACCCGGAAAGGGTCAGAAGTAATGCACACACACTTGGGATGCTTGTAACAATGGAGGTCCAAATGAAGGGTTATAATGGTATATTGCTGTATGGGACTGGTAGGTTTCAAAAGTGGGTCCATGGTTTGTTTGGACCTACGGGTTGGGAGAGCACCTGGTGTCCTTGCCTGATGGCCATGGTGTTTGTTGATGGTCGGTGAAGACGATTTATGGGTTCTCCATTTTTCCAATTTCAATTTACATATGGAAAAGTGGTTTTTATGTATTGGTTGATAGGAGATGTGAAATGTTATGATGTTGTGTTTCTGAAGGGTTTCTTATCCCTTTTGACACATGGACCAACGAATTATTCGGTTGAGTAAATTTCAAAATTAAATATTTTTTTGGAAGAATGAAGTTTTGACATGAAGAATTAGGATTAAAATTTGTTGTCTTAATTTATTTCTTGAAAATTTTAATTATTTTATTCATTTTGAAATCAAAAAATATAATTTTGCGACAAATAAAAGTCAGTTAATATTTTTCTAAAAAAACAAAACTTTATTTTATCACAGTTTATAATATTTCATGTTAGTTTGTCATTTTTCATGAAATACATAATATTTTACAAACAAAAATTCAAAACTAAATTATGAACATAGATTAAAAATCTTGCATTCTAATTTATGATTTCTAAACCTTGAAAATAATAAATCCACAAGTCAACTACATAATTACAGTTTTCACATGTTTCTACCATTTTCATTTTCATTTTTTAATGAACAAACCAACCAAATAATGAAAACCACGTTTATCAACTCTTGACCATCAACTACGCACATGACGTTTATGTAATGTTTGGTTAATCAATCATTAATGTGTTGATAAAACAACCATAAATTTAATGGTCACTGAACGTTCATTCTCATTCTCTCGTATCGTTCGTTGTTGTAGTTGTTATAGTTGCTGTTGTTGTTGTTGTTGTTGTTGTTGTTGGTCCGTGCTTTTTTCGGGTTTACGACTCAACCATTAGATCGCGATAAATAAACCGCGATAATGACATGAACGGGGGTGCCAGAATGAAACTTTCAAAATAACAAAATAACAAAGAAATTAGAAAACTATACGATACATACATACGAAATGTTGTATATGTGCGTGTACAGCGTTCTAGAAAACCGGATGGAAATGACTTTCGGATTTTAATTTACGGCCGCTAATAAACTTTTCGACGTTATCTGCCCGATAATCCCACCATCCGCCCTCACAGAAGCATTTTCGTTGCTACATTTCACATTTCGTTTCGTACATTTTACGTTGCGTTTTCGATTTTCGTGATAGGTTTCCGTTTCTAATCAAGGTGCACGTCGCTTGCGTTCTAAATGCTGGATTTAACGTCATTTAGATGTCAAATTGATTAAACACGTTTAGCTATTAAAGTTGAATAATTCTAGACTGAAAAAAAACAATTAAAAATTCTTAGAAGTAAAAATTCCTAGAAAATTGGATTTTTCTAGAACGAATAATTTGTTAATGATATTTCAATTGTTTAAATTGGTAACATTGGATGGTTATTTATCAGAGCACTTGTAATTTTTATTTTCATTGAAAGTGAGAATTTTTGAAGACAAGAAATATTTTTGGAAAATTTAGGGAGAAGTTACTTTCAAATATGTATTTTTTCAAAAAAATATAATTTGCAAATTTTATCGGAATAGATATTATTCCTTATGAAAAATATATAATTTAGTATTTATAGAAAGAAATTTTGGAGAAGTTTAAAAATATAAATTAATTTCAAGTTTTTAGAAGTTTGAAATTTATTTTTTGATATAATTTTCATATGTATTTGAAATAAATAATTGAATTTCAATTTTCAAATTAAAATTTCAATCATTTTCTGTTTCATATGAAACTTTTTTGTAGTATTTTTCAATATTTGATATTAAATTATAAATATTATATGAGAAAACAAAGTGTTTAACATTTATGTTTGTTTGAATATTTCATATTAACTGATATCATTATTAGCTTGCTATTTTACTGGACTGTAGTGATTTTGCTCGAAAATATGGTTTTCATATTTATTCTTGATCAGAATTAAAATCAAGGAAGAATCTTTCAAAAAATTAAATAAATAAAATATTTGATATTTTTCAAATACCATTAACTGAATGGCTAATAAATAGTAGTAGTAGACAAAAGCTCAATAAACAAAAAATTTCTAGAATTCTGGAATTGATAAATAGCAACAGTTCTCTCAATAAGTTTTCCAAAAAATTTCCTTAAAAATTTTACTCGAATAATGTATACAACTGGATAAACTGAACAGAAACACATTTTCATCTCTCATCTTCATAATAACTAAACCCTTCTTTCTATGAATCCATCATACACATCAAATATTTGTCGAAAACGCGAATATCTGAAGAGCTCCTCTTCAAACTCCAACAGCAAATTTTTCTTTTCCTTTCATTTTTTTCTTCTTTTGCATTACGCTCATACATAATATTGCGCCTAAACGAAAACGGTGATAGGAAAACGATGAATGTCATGTTCTTTCACGGACCCTTTTCATGGCGCGTCTTTCCAACATGGTTTTTTAATGCGTGGCCCCTTGAGTGAAATGCGTCACATCCCTTACATTATCGCAATCATAATGAATATCGCGCGCGTGGTGCGTTGGTTGCTACAGCGAGTGGAGAGATGCGCGTTCGAAAGGGGGAAAAACGTCGAAATGAAAATTTTCCCCATTTTCCCTCGACGGCGTGGGTGGGTGTCGTCGTCGTCGCCACCGCCACCGCCACCGCCGCCGCCGCCGCCTTCAATGTCTTCGTCACACGCATTCGTCTGCTGGCAATTTCCTCCCGGTTGGCTTCCTGCTTGGGGTTGCAACCCTCCAGACTTCTGCAGTGGAGATGTGTTTGTTTTGTGCATGTACTTGAGTTTCTTTCGGAGCGAAATTTTTCGCCAAGGGGGTGGTTGCAATGGCGGAGGCGGTGGTGGCGGCGGCTCCCTCTTTTCCTTCCGTTGCGAGCTTGAGTTTGAGTTTGCTTACATGCAACCATTACAATTGTACAGTGTCTCCCATAAATTTCCCGAATTTTCACTTGGGAAAATCATAAAATAATCCAAAATTTCCATTTCATACATCCAGGAATAATTTGGAATCTGTTCCACATTTTGAAATGACATTTCTGGGTTCATCTAGTAACTGATTTGATGAAAATTTTGGAAAATTTCGTTTGAACTTTTGTGTATCCCTGTAGAAAAACAACCCTTTCGTTTTACCTCTTTCGTTTCGTTTCGTATCGCGGCTCTCTGCTTCTTTTCTCCCGGTTTTCCCGGCTGTCTTGCAGTTTCGAATTGCGTTGCTTCGTGTCGCGTTCGATAACGTCAGCAGGAGCGCGCCTGAAGAGTGTGATCAATAATGAAAAAGCTCCCGTAATAAACTTTTATAGTCTTCTCTGGCTGGCTTCAACCCTTTTTGCTCGGGTTTTCGCACACGAAGCGAAAGCGACTCGAGAGTAACTCGAGTTTTCAGTAAAGCATCGAAAATGAAAATGTTCCCAATGGCGATTTTGATAGTCGAAAGAAGGAAACTGAAAATTATGAGAAAATCGATCAGAAATTTTCACATCTAATTTCATTTTTCATTTCCATTATTTCTTAAGAAAAATAAGAAGAAAAAATGTGAATATGGTAAAATAATATTCCCTTTATTGACAGAAATTTCCAATATTAAAAAAGAAAGAAAAATAAAAGTATTTTAGAGAATTGGAAATTATATGAAATCAATGAGTAAACTTGTGAATGAATCGGAAATTAAAAATCATAAAATGATAACGAATTCGATTAAAGAATCGTAAGTTTCAATTCACCCAACTTTTTTCTAGAACATTGAACATTGCAAAAATCAAAATTTAATTGAACGGAATTAAATGAAGAGAATTTTACAGCACGTTAATGAGAAAATACGTAATTTAAAAACATAAAAATTAATTTACACTCAATTAGCCGCTGCAATTACTCCGATGGAAACATCATTAATACATAAATTACTTCATCCACTCAAAAAGAATCCAAGGCAATTTGTCATCTTGTTATTAATTTTAATTAGACGACGCATGCAATTTGATTACAAAATTAGCATTTATTTGATATTTCTTTTTCTTGCCATGCAACGCGCATAAAATACATTTCGCTCGCGAATATTTTGCAAATGAAAAAAACTTAAGTGAAGTGACATCAAAGCACTTTGATCTTCAACTTACTTAGACGCACGGAGTGTGGTGGGGGGCGGAGTGGGGGTTGGAGTTTTATGCGAGGCAGTCTGCAAGAAATTAAAATGAGGCATTTAATGAGAACTGAGAGGAAGCGCGGCACGAAAAGAACGAAAAAGTTTTCCGAGCAACCTTCTCGAGCGTCGATAAAGTTCGCTGCTTGGCGAAGACGTTTTCCGGTCTGCCTTCTTCTTCTTCTTCTTCCTACTTGGTAGTAGGAGTGAAGGCGCGGAAAACAAAGACGGGGCTGGGAACAAATGAAAACGAAAATGAGACGAACAAAAAAAAAGAACTCGCTAACAAGATTGGAATTTGATGATGGATAAAAGCTTGCGAAAAGAAGAGGCGGCCGAGGAGGAATGGAAATGAGCATAATTAAAAGAGGGTGGTTCGCCCAGCAGCGAAGCAATGCTTCTTCGGTGTCTGAAGACGTCTTCAAGGTCTTTGCAGACTTTCTGTGTTATTGCATTTGCAATTGCTCGAAGGTTCCTTATATTGGTTTTCTTGTTTGTTCGCCATGTTTATTTTGTGATTTTCTTTGCTGCACTGGAAAATTGAAGAAGGTTCATTTTTCTATTTTCTTATATCACTGAAAATATCAACAAAGTGATGTTTTGAATTTTGGAACACTTCTTCTTATTTGCATTCAGAATTGAAAAACCTTCAACATTCAAAAATCTTTAAAAAAAACCGGAAAATTGATGGTCTTCTGATGCAAGGATTCAGAGGATAAGATGAATCTTCTTTACGAACTTTTTCTGCAATGATTTTTGGCACATTTGTAAATTGCGAATAGATAATAGAGATGAATACCTAACAAACTGATATTTTTTTGTTCAATGAGAGCAAAATTAATATCTGACAAAAACCGGAAGTCGCTTGTGACCACACCTAAACAGTATTTATATAAATTCAGAACCAACCTTGAAAATAATTATTGATTTCACTTCTTCATGCTTCTTTTCGGACATTTGTCATAAAAATAATGTTTTTAATGTTTGGTCTCTTTGTTCCAGCTCTTGTCGGGTACATGTACTCTGAGGATAATTGATGGTTGGCCGGTGGTACTCGCAAAGTGTCTCGACATGAATTGCGATTTCCTCTCTTCGAGGTGGTACCATACACTTTTTGCGCGAGCGCCATTTTCGCATCGTTTAATGAGAGCATGTGACACCTTGCCCTGTGCGTAATGAGATAATAGAGGATGCCCAAAAATGTCATCTGCCATCGTCCATCGTCCAGGCTGCAGTTGAGACTTCAAGACTTCAAGACTTCAAGGTAGGTGCTCTTAAATTAAATTATTGCTTATTTCAATTTTTGCGGCATTAATCATTTGAGGTGAAAATATTTGCGTCATTTGTTTTTGGTGTTGATTTATCACATCAACTCGATTGTTATGGTAACAATAAGTTGCTAAATTTGATAACAAATTATCAGTCAGACTACTTATGGTTTCGGTAGATTTGAATTTGCAAAAATTATGGTACCAAGAATACCATCAATTGATCCATTGATCGTATTAAAAATATGGTAAAAATTGTTGACTTTACTTCAAATTTAGTCAATAATTCAGTCAATTTTAACTAGAAAACTAAATATCTATTTAAAACTTGATCTAAATTTGATTTTTCTCTTCAACTATTCTTAAAAGTTCTCTTGTGCATTTTGCATAAAATAATGGTAAAAATTGACCCAAGTTTCGTTTCAAGTTTAGTAAATATATTAGTCAATTTTTCAACAAATTTTAAATAACAACTTACAAAATTAAATACCACATTAAAACTTGATTTCAAATTTGTATTTCTCTTCAATTACTCCACAAAAAATTGTTCTTTTTTCTTTTTGCTAAATTTTGCAAATACTTTTGAAAATGCATCATCTTGGGCATCCTGGAAGTTCGCAAAGGTAGGAACGAGTTGTCCACGCACCATATTTTAATGGGCATGGGACGAGCGAGCGGCAGTAAAAAGAGGTGAAAAAGACATGCAAAATGATATGTAATATTAAACGGTGCGCAGCTGGCACGTGCACCACTTATATGGTCATCATTAACAACCCACAACCATTAACAACAAACAATATGTGCGTATGCCAGCGCACACTACCCATAGCAGCTAGCTGCAGCTAGCTATCAAGCGTACGTACTATATTACTTACTCCTCTTGCGAATATGCATTTTATACTTCGTGCATTTTGCGTACGGATGCGAGCCATGAGAACCGAACCGACAACGTTCGCTAATATAATGTTTAAATGCAGATATGCATATTTATTGCGTCAATTTACATTGTGCATGCAATGCACTAAATGCAGGGTTGGATTCAGCAAACTCTTCAAAACGTTGTTTTTAAAAAGGTTATAAAGCAATGCAATCAGAAAAAGTATAAAAATATAATTTTAGGATATTTGATATATCACAAAATTTCATGAAAGTTTCATAAAAGTTTTTGCCTTGAAGTCATCAAAAAAAAATATGTATTTTGTTACTAGAAAACAAAAAAACAAAAAGAAAAATTTTTATTTTTCCCCTTTGGAAAATAGCAAAATTCTACTGAATTTTCGAAATAGTTATTTACATTACAAGCTGCGAAAGCTGACTTTTCGGTCTGAGGTGTTTTTAAATGGCCGAGGCGAAGCGTTAGCGCAGCCGAGGCTAGTTAAAAACTCCGAGGACCTGAAAGATGCTTTTGCAGCGTGTAATGTATTAAACTTTTCATTCTTCCCTCACCATTTAACACCCGAAAAATGAAGAAGAAATTATGATAAAATTAATATGAGCCCACTTTGTTGTCAACGTTGCTTTGGTTACAATACCATTTATTTTAAAATATTTGCGATATGTCAAATATCGTCGAAATGAATGCATTCAAAAAGCTGCAGAAATATTGTTATTCAAAGTTTGCTACATAAAATCAACTAAAAACCGATATAATCAAGCGTTTTCAATCAAAATTAGAATTAAGGCTATTCAATTAGTGCTTTGCTGTCAATTTCAACTGTTTTTTTTCGGCGTCCAGGGCGCGGAAGTAGTACTTTCGTAGCTAGCAACCGATCAACAAGCATGTTTCACTTTCGCATTTCAAGTCCATTATTAAGACAGAAAGTGATATTTTCGTAGAGGGGAGAATGAAATAGTTATTTACATTACAAACTGCGAAAGCTGACTTTTTGGTCTGAGGTGTTTTTAAATGGCCAAGGCGAAGCGTTAGCGCAGCCGAGGCTAGTTAATACTGATAAAATTAATATGAGCCAACTTGTTGTCAACGTTGCTTTGGTTATAATACTATTTATTTTAAAATATTTGCGATATGTCAAATATCGTCGAAATGAGTGCATTCAAAAAGCTGCAGAAATATTGCTATTCAAACTTTGCTACATAAAATGAACTAAAAACCGATTTAAGCAAGCGTTTTCCATCAAAATATATAATTAATGCTATTCAATTAATCCTTTACTGTCAATTTCAACTGTTTTTTATTCATCGTCCAGTGCACGAAAGTAGGACTTTCGTAGTTAGCAACCGATCAACAAGCATGTTTCACTTTTGCATTTCAAGTCCACTATTAAGACAGAAAGTAACACTTTCGTAGAGGGGAGAATGAAAAATGCATTCGACGTTTTTAAAGTACGTCGTTTTTGTATGTATATACATATACGTTGTTTTTACAGACGTCCAAATGTTCATACGTCATTATTTACATGCGTCGTTATGTGTATGCGTCGTTATATTCTTGCGTCGTTTTGTAAAATGTGACGTTTTTGACTGCGACCATATGCCCGCGCCGTTTTGACGTTCGACGTTATATCTGCGACGTTTTAACGCGACACCAAACAATATAGCTTTTGCTTTTTGAACATGCAGCACGACATCCACGGGGCCCAGAAAAAATCTGGAAACTTTTACGAAAATCTGAATATCCAGTTGGCGAAAAATACCAAAAAACTCTATTAGCAGATCAGAGTGGACAAGATACTTCGAAAACCTCTACCACAACCAGAACAATTGAACAACGAAAGAACAGAGAATAGAAACCTCCACAACACCACCAATCGAAGACAAGCACTGGATAATAAGAGATGAAATTACTAACACCAAAAGGAAACTTTAAACAGGAAAGCGGATGGGGAAGACACCATCCCAAACGAATTATTGAATGCAGGGGGCAAAGCGTTGGAAAAAGAACTTTACAACCCGTTCTCGATAATAATAAACGAATACGATCACCATCCCAATATACAAATAAGGAGATAAACGCGACCGCAATTATAACCGCGACAACCGTCCTCACACGTATATTATAAGCGAAAATAAACGCGAGGCTCACCATCAGTGAAGAACACCAAGGATTTCGTCACAAACGCTCTACAATAGAAGCGTTGTTTATCGTTCCGTAACTAGCCGAAAAGTCTATTGAATAAGCCAAACCGGCCTATCTATGTTTCATAGACCTAATGCATTTGACAGGATAAGGATTGCAGACGTTAGTCTTTATTATCATAAGTTAAAATTGATTTAGGAATGACAAGATACAAAATAAAGACTTAGCTCTCTACGGGCGTCAAACACAGAGTCAATGAAACAAACAGACATACGGCCAGACAATCGCTTCTCTCTCCTCCTTCAAGAAGCAATCATTGGTACTTGATCCCGTACTGGTCAGGGGTGTTCTCCGGAATCATGGGCGCTAAATTGAATCCCCCCCCCCCCCCGGGGTGTCCTGTTATGGGACCTGGTATTGCCGCCATCCCGAGACGCGGGTGATATACATGTCTCGGCCCCACCGGATGGTGTCGAACACCATCAGCTGGCGCATGAGGCTTGCGAAGCGGCTGGTGATACCCATGGAGCGGATGACGGCCTCGTTGGCAGGGTCCCAAGATCCAAGTGCCCCCACTTCGCCAAAACGTCGGGCTCCTTTCAACAGAACGCAACTGAGTCGGGCTCTGTAGTTGAAACACCAGTCGCAGAAACGTGTGGCTAGCCCTGTCCGGAGAAAGTGGTTACTCGCTTGGATTCGTGTGAAAAAGTGAGCCACCTTCCCCTGGTCTGATTTGGACATCAGGCTAGCCGCTTATCTGGCACGAACCGCATCCCTCAAGTTGCGATCCAAGAGTTTCCGGCCTTCATGGGGGACAATGACGGGCTTCGTGATGACTATTGCCAATTTCCCCTTGTCCTGCAGCACCCTAAAACTGAAGAGCCCCTCCGAACAATGACAGGCGTTACGCATCCTCGTCCACACTCGGCCGAACTCTCCCTCTAACGAGCCAGATAAGCACGTGTACACAGGATCTGGCTATGTACTTGGCCAATTTAGATTGCCGTATGATATACGGGGCTATTTCTCAAATTGTTATTATTATATTGGTTTAGAAAATTATTATTTTTAGTCAGAAAATAGCGTGCTGCAGCCATAGAGATATAGAGAGGAAAGTACAGCGCCCTCATCGCATTTTAAGTGAACGAAGATGGAAACTGCATTGAACAAAGATACACTTATGGTGCACCTCATTTGTGGGGGTAAAATTTGATTGCGTCATAGAGATCCATATCTCTATGATTTACGATTAAATTCAAATTCTCGTATAATAACAGACAAATTATAGTAAAACAAAGCATTTTAATAAACAAATAATATAATAAAATAAATAGCAGTAGAAAATTATTAACAAATATTTTAACAAAATACAAATAAAAACGAAATTTGCTGCTTCGCAATATGAACATTTCAAATCCTTTAAACATTATTAATTTATTCAATTTTGGTCGGAGAGAAGCCATATTATGCTGGATTTAGTTATTGTTAATTTTTTGGAGTGCGCGTGAAATCGTAAATTTAAATAGTCTTTACATATGACATTAATTAAACTATATTGGTGGGTGGGTTGTCCAAAATCTATGTCGCTGCTTATGGAGTGCTGGTGGAGAATATTTTTTAGTAAACAATGTTGTTTCGCTGTGTTTAAAGCCACGTTAAAATTTATTAGCGTCGCTTCGTTTATTAATGTTGAAAACACCTTTTCGCAATATTTAATAATATAATACACATCGGGTTTAACTAATTCGAAAACTAATTCGGAATTATTATCTACTTTATGGGTAAAGGCTTTTTCGGAGGATATTTGAGCATAGTTGTGTTCAGGAACTAATTCTTTTTCTGCTTTTAATAAATATTTACATTCATCGCATTTCAACTTTTTAATTAAGTTATGAACAATATATTCGGCTATGTAATATAATACGTTTTCTTTAAAATAACTAATCTGATGTATATCAATTGATGCCATTTTATCTAAAATATTAAGGTCCTCGGTACTATTTGTTGTTTTCCATAGCACAGAAATCTATAATTTCTGCATCTTCTTGATTACCAAATGCTTGGCACTTGCCGTTAATTGCATACACATTTTTGCTAAATAATAGGCGTCGCATTATCCATTTAAATTGGAGAGCATTTGGGTTATTGTTGGAGCCATTTCGGCTGCGTATACATGAAAAAAACAAATCTACATGATCTTGCAAAAATTTATAAGATGGTATGTAGTTAAAATTATTCGCCAAAAGTTCACTTGCAATATCTAAGAATGATTTGATGCATACAATAAAACCGTTTGCAAAGATTCGTTTTGAATACTGCAGTAACGGCTGGTCGTCAACAGTTATACTTTTCAAAAAATCTACTGTGTTCATCAAAGCATTTTTAGATATTACGAAGTTTTCGGCACATATTGGCTTCTTATGCCCTTCAGCTATCACATTTCGCATATTCAATATATCAAAGCTTCTATCAATATGTCTTATGAATTCAACTGTCCCACTAGCACCAGCAAAATTAGTTCCTCCATGTTTTAAAAGAAATTCTATTGCATTAGCAATACTTGAACACAAGGTTTGGGCTGCAATCTGGACTTTCATGATATTATTTTTAAAATTTATATGCCGTGGGGTTAGTTTATTTTTTAATTTCAAATTTTCCCGCTCCTGCAAATGATAATTCATTAGTGAATCACCTTAAACATCATGTTCTTTGATATTTTAATTTAAGAATTACTAGAATTAATTCATTAAATTAAGCAAGTCCACACATTATAGTTGCACACAACAAGCAAGCATCCAAATGGTAAACGGCTTCAGAAAACAGAAGAAATAGGAAGAGACCAAACAGGTCAATAGAACGTGGGTACAAGAGGGTACAATCAGCCTCTTTTTGTGACTTTTCTTGTTTTTTTTTGTCTACCCAATATGGTTGGGTAGTGTCTTCAGCTGATAGAGTCCTTGGAACTGTGCAACCAAAACGAAACTTTGCAATCTGCCTTGAATATCACCCTACAATCGCATTTTCTGCCTGGTAGCCTTCCACAATTTTGGAAGTGAAGTTTATGAATAAAATTGCGGCCAAAGTGCATTTGTTTTCTTCCAGTAGTATTTGGTTGCTTTTTCGCATTGTTGTTCCTTTTTTATGAATATTTTTCATTTTAATTCAGTCTCGATTTCAACGCATAATATTTTTTGTTAACATTTTTGTAAATAGTACCAGTACCAACAATTCTATCAGTCCAACTAATAAACCCACCCATATTGAGAATTTAGACGAAAAAAATGAAGAGGTCACAAAAGAGACCCTTTTCGTACCCACATTTTATTGACCTGTTTGGTTTTTAGTAGTAGCAGAGACAGAATTTGTCTCTGATAGTATGTAGATCCGGTTTGGGAGTAGTAGTTTCTGTATGATCTCTTGCTTTTTTTGCTGGAGATGTTTGCTTGCAAGTGTTTGTATGTGCAATTACATACGTGTGCTTGAATGAATTAATTCGTTAATTTTTAATAACAAACTATCAAACTACATATTTGAGATGATTCACTAATCATTAATAATCGCCTCGTGGTAATTTATAAAATCTTAATATTAGACATGCTATTAAACTACTGNTTGCCTGCTATTTTAGAGCGTTGCTGTTAAAATTTCTGCTATTTTGTCTACTTGCTGTATCGTTTCTTGCTGTTTTCTGGCCTGCTCTTACACCCGTCTGCTGTTTCCTCACTGCTCTTACGTCTTTGCTGTTTCATCTTTGCTATTTCGTGGTGGTACCTTAACAAACTGCCATTAAGACAGAGTAAATTTGTGCTTATTGTTTATCGAAATGGTTTGACAGAGGGAAGATATCTAGCGAGTTATCTTGTTGCTATCAATCTATCGTCAAATGAAGATAAATGAAGTAAAAAATAATCCATTATATTTGCATGAAATTAAAATATTTATTGAACGTATTCAGTTTTGTCCAAGTTTGCGTCGTTTTGTTTGCTAAATTGTTACCATTTTACATGGAATATCACTAAGATTTTGTTACAGAAGCTTTTTTAATTCCTAGTGCCAATAAATTAAAACAGCCAAATTTCGCAAGTTTCTTTTGAAGCTATTTTTTACTGGCTAGATTTTTCTTCACGTACACGAAGGGATGGTAATCGCTTAAAATATCAACTGATTACAATTAGAATAATAATGTAGATACATATAAACTTACCAACTAAGATTCTGAAGTTCATGAAAAATAATTATTTATTAGTGATTCAATTGAGATTCCCAGATGGAAATTCGTTTCATAAGTTTTTTGCGATCGTCTTGAAAACTATTCAACCGATCTTGATGAAATTTTCCACAGGTGTTCGAAATACTAGTTATTATTTTAATTCAAGTACATTCACGGGGAATAACGTCACAATGGCGGAGTTTTCAATATTTTTCCAAGAAAATTTTAAAAAGTGTTTTTCAAATATATCCCTTTGAGACAGTAAAAAGTTTGAATGAATTATGAATTATCTCTTACAGTATCAGAACCATCATTCATATTTTCAGCCACCTGACTTCATCTTTATGAAAGAAAATCAAAATCATAATGTAATTTCTAGAAGCGAGTATCCATCTTTGACCCGAGTTCAAACAAAAATGAGTCTACTAATTACAAAATTGTCATAACATTATTTTTGTACTAATTCTCATCTTTCGAATGCCATCAAGTGTATCCCGATCAGTTTGACACAATACCAAATTGAGATAACAAAACCATTTATTGCAAAATAATGGATTTCTTCCTTACCACCCCTCACAGTCAGTAAAATATCAATAAAGGATAACCATACTGTACCGGATAACACTTGAACTGATATCGTTTTGAAAGCTCCAAAGCGTTGACGCAGAGAATTAGGTTAACGATAGCATTTGTTACAGAAAATTTGTTATAACGTTAATTTCGTTATAATAAAAGCATCGGCGACGCCTTGCGCCGCGAGGAGTGTATGAATGAAGCAAGATAAATGCCTTGCTTGCGTTGTCTGCGCTCGTGTTTTACTCGCAGTTATCTAATGCCTTCTGCATCTTTTTGCGCTCGCCTTGTCTCAAGTTGCGCCTTCTCGGGAGTTTCGTGCGCGATGAGTTTCCCAACTCGGCGTGTTGGTTCGTCGTGTGCGAACGCAAACGCGCCGAGTTGAAATTGTAAGTTATCTTATCCATAAAGCATGTAACCGCGCCGCGTGGCGTCGTACGGATTGCGATCTAGTTTATTGTGTGTAACTAAACTACGATAGGAGCGCACAATGCGCCGCGTTTACAGCCGAACTCGAGCGTGGGTGGTGGCATGGCAGGACGAAACACGACCGACCCGGTTCTACGTCAAAACGTCGTATCAAAGACGTCGAACGTCAAAACGGCGCGGGAATATGGTCGCAGTCAAAAACGTCGCATTTGACAAAACGACGCAAGAATATAACGACGCATGCA
>JARJDZ010000841.1:0-10233 GCA_030264555.1 Aleochara sp. GC000083
TTAGTTTCAGAGATTTGAAAATTTTAGAAAACTCGAGCGTTTTTAAGAATTTCATATCGTATTTTTCGCTACAAACTTTTTTTTCAATTTTTTTCTTCGAACGCGATTTCTGCTCTTCTAAGAGCCAAAAAAGCATGAACCCATACATTTTTGGAAAGTGTTCATCAGGACCTATAATTTGGTTCTAAATTCAGTTAAATTGGTCCAACAGTTTCAAAATTATACGCAGTTAAAGAAGCGAAAAAAAGCGAAAATTTTGCAGTTTTAGGACCCCATTTTTCTGTTTCGGGTATTTCTGAGTCCCGCAGGGTTCTGGGACCAGGACCAATGTTATTTTTTCGTCAAAATACTATAAATGCCGTTTGAATCATCCAAATCGGTCGATTAGTTCCAGAGATATGAAAATTTTTTAAAACTCGAGCGATTTTAATAATTTCATATCACTTTTTTCGCTACAAACTTTTTTTTCAAATTTTTTCTTCGAACGCGATTTCTGGTCTTCAAAGAGCCAAAAGGGCATGAACCCATACATTTTTGGAAAGTGCTCATCAAGGCCTACAATTTTGTTCTAACTTTAGTTTAATTGGTCCAACAGTTCCGAAGTTATACGCAGTTAAACAAGCGAAAAAAAGTGACAATTGGCTAATCAGGAATGATTGTTATTGACTTTACCAACTGTGTTCTTAATTTACCTTCTAGACAAAATGAATAGGATCAGACGCCCATCATTTGTCGAACAGGATGATACCTGAACAAAACATTGGCAATTTGAGCCCCCTTCTATCGAGGCAAAGAGGTGCACGACCATGTTGCTGAACGCGATTGGCAGCGCAGAAAATTTCCATTGAGGGCACCAGGTAGTAATAAAATATTTGCGTTTACTTTATGAAAAGTGTATGCAAATGAGGCAATTAAAACAAATGTATGCACGGTACGTTAGGTCGACGTGGCACGCTAAAGGTATGCTGCATAGACCAGCCATCCTGGGCCCGCAACGGGATGATGCCCATCCCCCGCGTCCTGGAGATAAAGGATGCGTTTCATGGAAGATGGGCGCGCGCGCACACGCTGCCTGCTTTTTCAGGTATATAAAGAATTGTGCGCTGAAACTGAAACGCTACGAGGACGCTCTACATGGCAAATAAATTATGCTAATGCCAGACTCTCATTTCGACAAATAAATGAGATTAAAATTTAAAGTGCATTCGCTCACGTTACGTCGACGACAAACTTGCGACAGGCCACTTGCATCGAATGCGATGATTGCTTGTTTTCCATGGCGTTTCGTTTAGCCGGGGATAAAACGTTAGTTTCAATGTTAATGCGCGTGCACGTCGTACGATGAAGATTTTCCGAGATACACTGGCCCCGATTGTCCTGGGGTCGCGTCTTCGGGGGATTAAGAATAAACATTCGCAACGGAACACAACTCTTCGATGCGTACCTAACAGCCATCGGCTACCATTCTATTATCTGCAATGGTGCCCGCGGGAGCGAGTCTGGAGAGACTGCCCGAGTGGAAAAAGTCACCTTTTAAGTGCGGGTGAGATTTTTAGCGCAAATATAGACGAGTGAAATGAGAACGCTACCCGGGAAAAAAAACGGAAGGAAACAGCGCTGCACGCTGGGTGGTACGGATGCTACTAAGAAATCCGGTTAATTCGATTTCCCTCGTGATTTTGTGTCCCTGTTTCATGCCGACATTCGGTCAGCAAGTGGAACGGATAAGAATCTATGAAGGAGTTGAATCTTGACGTTCTACTGAAGTAATCCATTCAAATTTGTTATCCAATTTAGAAATTAAAGTTTGATTTTTTGGGATGATGCTGAATCAATTCAAAATTTAGAATTGGAATAATTTCTGGCTATTTCGTGCTGTGAAAGTTGGTACACGTTCACGCACTTAGTTGAACTGTTTAACTGAAAATCAGTGTCACTGGTTGGAGTGGAACTCCGCCCGAAAACCTCTTACCATACTCTCCATTCGAGTAATTTGTAACTTTTCCATTCGATTTGCCCGTTTTTCTTTATCCTCCGGACAAAAAATCCTTACGAACCTCGAAGCGTGTTATCCTCCTGAGTGGTAAACAATGTGGCTGAAAGTTTGGTCGCGCTCGTTCGTCGTCTTCACTCCTTTCCTTGCAGTTCGCATTGGGGGCGGCTGTAAACTAAGTAGGAAGTGTGCAGACTGCACAAGAAACTTACATTTCACATCGACGTGCACTCGCACGGGCTGCGATTCCCCAGCTTTGTTCCGCGCATGGCAGGTGTACAATCCTGCATGTTGACGCACAGCAGGACTAAACTGCAGGAGTTCCTGCAGGCTCGCTGGTTGATTCTGCCCCTCGCGCTTCCAGACGACTGCTGCCTTCGGGTTCGCACTGACCACGCATCGGATGGCTACAGAGTCCTTCAGCTCCTCGACGTCTGTTGTTGGAATTCCCACCAGTCTCGTTTCAGGAACAACTATAACAAACAATCAGATATGACTTATTAACTAGTCGAAATTTTCATCATAAATTTCCCGAATTGATTATGTTTAATTTTGAATTTCAAATTGTCATCATCATGAACCAATGATTGAACCAATGAAAGCATTTCATTTCGCAAACGTTGCTGTTTTAATTGCAGGTTTTCGCTGATTTGTTTCACTGAAAATTTGAAGCCAACACCCACACCAGCCACGATTTTACTTAGTTTACCACATCGAGGAAATTCGAATCGGTTTTTTTTCCTCTGGCTAGTGATACGCATTTTTTGCATTATTTGCACAACTCCCGCATCCGAATTGCAACAACATCGAAGTGGGGGCTCTCTGTGTCGATTGCAATTCCAATTCCTATTAGTCCCACGCGCAATTCGACGCAATTTTGATGGAATTTCCACTGGCAATTAAATTGGCAAACCTATCAATTTGCTGGGCCCGATGTCGGCCGACTTGTTTCACCAAATATTCACCTCGTTTCCGGGCTAGTTTCAATTGTAGTCAAACTGATAACAAACACGTAACATTGTAAATAAAAATGTTGATGCGAATTACTCATGATTCGATGAAGATGACTCAAATAAAGTTATTTAAAGGCATCTGGGTTGGAATTAAAAATGGAATTCTCAAGTGCTCGGGCAACATTTCAAATATGAAATTGGATGAAATATGAATTGGCTGAGTGACATCCCAGCATATGAATGGAATTGAATGGGATATTGTGAATGTTGCCGCTGAGAGTTGGCGGGCGGCAGGGGGTGAAAAGTGGGCTGTTCAATTGATATGCAAAAATCGAATGCAATTGAAAGAAGCTTCAACGTGCACGCATGTAAGTGAATTATCGCATTATTAGCCCGCTGAAGCAGTCAGCCAGCCGCCAGAGGAATCGGAATGGAATTGGATGGATTGGGGGCGGCATTTTTCGAAAAATGAATTTATTGTCGGCATTGCTAGATTTCGACGTCAATAGTAGTACCAGCGATGTACAACACAGCTGAAGGCTAAGAGGATTTATGAATGTATGGATGTAATCCCCATGTGATATTCGATTATTCAATCAGTCCAACAAATGTGAGCCGGACGCATTTGCAGCCTTTCGTAGGTGCGTGCATTTATTGTTATTGTTTCGATTTGGGAAAGTCCGGGGAAAATTCAATATTCTCCAATTTGCATAATTGCTCACATTTGGGAGTTGTTTGGAATCGTTACCTAAATTGGACTACAATTGTAACGTGACCGGAAAAATAAGCGTCAATTTTTGTTTTTGTTTTTAAGGGCTTCATAATTGAATATTTTAATTGGTATCAAATTTCTCCACAAATAATCCTGATTCAAATTCGCGCATGTGAGAAATTCCAGGTGGGATGTTAATGCAAATGATTTTTCGAAGAAATGCGGTTATTAGGCTAATAAAGAATGTGACAATTGGAAATTTAGGTCAATTTACATAATTGCGCTTTTCCACCATTTCCATTTGCCTTGGCCTTCTCAGATAATCTCAGGGTTTTGCGTGCGAAACTGGGGACTGGCAAAAAAGACAGTCATAAAGTTTTAATTCGTGAATCCTGATTCGCTGGGCATGGAAACACCGTGCAGGACGACACTAATGAATGGCATTATTTAGCAGTGACGGCGAAGGTTAATTAACGTAATAATGCGCTATTTTTTTCTTTTTTTATCATCCCCGAGAGGCAAACCACAGTCAGGCTTTAGAATTGTAACTGCAATTCATTAGATTGGATGTGCCTGTGGCAGAGAAGTTTAACTTATTTTGCAAAATCACCTTAAGTGATGAAATTATTTCTGGAAGTCTGACAACTCAAATCGAATCCTTAACGGATATAAATCAGATTTATCCTGGTAAATTTCTTGTGTTGGCATCAAATTTTCAGATATCTCTTCATTATTGATAGGATATTCGTAGATGCTATTGGTATTAAAATATTGATCCATTATCCTGAAAAAGTCTAAGCAAATTATGGGTACATAGGGACAAGAATGAAAGCCAATTACTTATGGAATAAATTAAGGACTTTTGAAGGATAAGAACCCGCATTTTTCAATTGCAACTTACACATAACATCCAGGCGAACCTCGATGCTGCTGGATTTCGTCGAATACGATTCGTGCACAGCGACACAACGCAAAGTCTTCCCATGATTCTCCTTGGAGATCGTCAGCTCGAGTATCGAGATGGCAAGCCACGTTCGTGGATTATCCAATTCCGTGGAGTTTGTCTGGCGGCGAGTCGGCGTGATCTCGTTCTGATCTGCAAAAAGTATATTTCATCGTAAATAAGACAACACACGTCCGCAAAGGCAGCACCACCAAAAACAACCCCAGCTTACGACCAACAACTTCGAGCAGAGACAAGTACAAGAATAAGGAGCAGGATGAGAAAAGGTGTGGTAACTCGATTAGCGCATAAATATTTCCACGCGCATGGAAAGCAAATGAAATGATCAGAAACACCATCCAATGATATTTCACGTTTTCGGGGGCGCAGATGATACGCGATGAGCGCGAAGCAAAAGATAACAGCGATAACAAAGAGGAATCCAATTATGGTGGCACGAGTGTTGCATCAAAAACTCCGCGGGCCGGGGTTTGAATGAGTGAACATTTTATTATCTCGTAGACAATTAAAATTAGTTGCACAATTTCGGCTTTACGACACGCTCGACGCGCAATATTTTATTAAAAGTTCGCCGCTTTCACCGCCTTCTTATGTGTCCTCACGACGCCATTATTATGTTTGGGAAATATGGTTTTTCCTGGCCGGCCCATCCGGCTATCACCCCCCATCCTCCCAACTGCACCGTATCAGGGTGGTTAAGTTTAGTGTCCTGGGGAACAACCGCGAAGACTTCCGAGTTATAAATTTCGCATAACTTGTATGAGATGTTGTACTTTATAAGTTGTAAAATAATAAAATTCACGACGCGCTCGCCGGATACAAAAGTTGCCCATGGAAACTCTATACCTTTATATTTCTGGCTCGGGGTTTGTGGCTCTGTTGTCCTTTCAGTTTTATTTAGATCTCAGAATAACATTTTGAATGCTCTCAAGCTCAGAATACACGAACTGAATAAATCCACAATCGGATATTTTATTTATTTAGTTGCGAAATGTCCTGTTCAAGTTTGCATGGCTTTTGATTGCATTATTTATGAAATTTTGAAACTGATTTTTACTATTTTAAAAACAACCTTCAAACTACAAATAAAGACTAAATTGCACGACTCAACTTGATGCAATCAATCCTAACTTAATTTTTATAATACACAGGATAATTTCAGGATTTCAGATTTTGAATGATCCTAGAATCATGTGGATTAATGCAAATGCAAAACGCCAGTCATAATTTGGCCTAATTCGTGACGAAATAAAATAATTCCTCGAGGGAGATGCTCGAACAAGTCGAGCCTCGGAGAGAACCCTTGAAAGGAAGGCCCCATTGTGGGCTGCCTCCTGCAACTAAGTTATTTCAACTTTGGCGCGCGCTTTGCCACTAAGAACGCACCAAGTATGAAACTTGTCAGAAGTGCGCCCCTAACAAGGTTGTCGGCTGGCAAAAGGTGGCAAGGATTGCATAAATCATATGCATAATGTAAAACTGAACAACAACCAACCAAGCAACCCAGCAACCGACAACAACAACAACACCACAGGCTAAAATCCTACAACAGCTTTTCTCATTTTCTTTATAGTTTTTTCCATCTTGCAGCGCGCAGGTTGTAAACCTGATGGTTTTTCTTAATTTTCCCCCCATCGCATTGCATGTGGAGCTCTCGGATAGAAGTAATGTTATTCATAGAAGTGCACGGCAGATGAAGGTGAACGGCGAAGAAATTCGTGAATATTTTAGGAGTTTCGAATGGAAATTCGCGAGCGTTCGCTGCTTTGTGCTGACAAACAAACTGTAATATTTCATTAACATTCGGCGCTCTGCGCTTGACATCCGCCCCCGATGTGCTAAGACAATATCGTGGCGACGGCGTCGTCGGAGGCGGCGGTCGTCGGAGATGGTGAAAGCCCCCGTTTTGCAATGGGGGTTGGATGAGCATCACGCGCCCTCCGAGGACGTCGTCGCCAACGTAATAAATCATTTTATTCCATACGTTTTACGCGAATGTCTCCTTTTTAGTGCCTTTGAGCACGTTTATGGGGGCCGCAAGCAATAAGAAAACGCGGATATATCATCATACAAGTGCAATTATTCAGATTTTTCAAATTCAAGGCTTTAAACTGTGCAAATTTATGGGTTATAAATAATTGTTATTTATTATAAGGTGATATTATGAATGATATTTCAATTTAAAACTGTTTGCAATTTTGCAAATTGCTACAAGTCAATTTTGCAAATTCTTTGAAATTATTACTTTTTAACGCCAATTAACATTAATTAATCGGATGAATATAAATAAAAAATAAAGAAATCTTCAGTAAGTAAACAATAACGATTATTATCCTCATCATGAAAACTCTCCCAATTGGCTAGTCGAATGAACTAATAAATAATTTGCTTATTGCATGGGTGGATGCCACAACACATGCATGAAATGTGCACTTAATAAATAAACAAATGCATGCGCTTCCAGAAAATATTCCCTATACGCCAAGAAGTGCACCCAATCTACATATCCCGGAAAATCGTCCGCGTTTGTTTGCTTTTCTTGGCAATGTTGCGACTTGAATATGAAGCACACTAAATAAATAAAACCGTTCCAGAATACATATGAGCAGTAAAGAATCACAAATGATTTGCTCTGCTCCTCAAAATTTGCAAACATCCTCGAAATACATTTACATATCTCTCCAAAACATTACGTCATATTTGTTGATAACATTCGGTAAATATCCATAAAGTGGACGAGTTGACTGGCGGCGGCCGTCAGAAACGTAGGCTCAAATCAGATTTATTTCCGAAATGTTTATGCAGTTTTCTGAATAAAGTTCTAAAAACCAAGGTATAAATTTTGCTCGGCAAGAAGTTATATTGCTGCATTACGGTTTCCATCGTATGCATGTATGATGCTCGCCTAACAAAGATTCGAACGCAACATTCATTACGACCCCTAAAGCTATTTTTCTTCATACATTTTCTGAGTAAATGGCAACTCCCGGATACACGCGAATATGTGAGTGTTGATGCGAAAGTTGGTGTACAACGCAACACCGGAAAGATGCTTTTCCATGCTCATTGCCTTCCTCCTCGACAGGATGTTGTTTATTGATCATATTTTCAATCACAAGAGCTCGTGCATTTATTAATTTATGATGATATTTAGGATCATGCATTACGAAAAGTTAGATGTTGTTTGATATGGTTGCTTGTTGATGGAAAATATTGACCATAACATTCGGATATAATAATATTATATAAGGTCGAAAATTATTGATAAGCATAAAGTATGGATAGGGAGGGATATATAAAAGCTGAGCAGATGGTATCCGATGCTAATGGATTATTTATGAATAAAAAGCGAAAATGGAAATTATTGTTGAAATTATTGATATTTAAGTGCTTTTTGATCAGATAATTAACGGAAGGCTAATTGCACTGAAAGTAATTATTATAAAAAATCTAAAGGCTTTTAAGTTGATTAGAATTTTTAATTGGACTTTTCGTAATTTAATTTTGGAAAATTAAGGCAAAAATTCCAGGATGTTAAAAATTTGTTTGGCACTTTGTAAAAACAACAAAAATAATTTGAACCTCATTGTCCTTCGAGAAATAAAGGACTTAAATATCTCTTAGTTAACATAACACCATGGAACTCTCCAAGGATTCCTCAACAACAACCAAAAAAAAAGAAAAAACACCAGAAATAGAATAAATACAAAAATGAGAGCAATTCCCGTTTTGGTAATTTGTAGCAGCACATTCCCAGCAATTCATTCCCGGGGAATTCACCCCCCATTACATACTAAGTTTTTTTGCACATTCGCACGTATTTTGCCAGAATAGCAACAATATTAAGATCCTTCCCGACCCAATGTGCTACATATAAATATAGTATGTAATCTGCACGAGGATAGGACTAAATTCAGGTCGGCAGGTTTTCCCCGTCACAGGATAATGAGACGCCATTCATTTGCCTCTTAATGAGGACACGCGAATGAGCAAGAAACAACAATATCATGGAAGGAATTTGCCCTGGCTCACATCGTCCTTTTTTGTTGCAGGTACACGATCAGAAAAGTGAGGACAGGTGATGTCATAAGTTTAAACTGCGAATTTTTCGCGAGGTGGTATTCGGGAATTAAAACGAATTTCATAACGAGTGAGTACATGAAAATGGAGAGAAAATTCCGTAAAAATGTTGATATCATTTCGTCGAACAAGAACCGGAAAACCGAAAACGCAAAAAACACATTTTCGTTGTATCCTGTGATACATTTCGGTTGTATCCTATATTTTGGTTACATCCTGCACCCGCAGTGGTGGGCAGTTTCGTGCCATGGTGGCGGTTTTTATTGCGTGTCAGAGGCTGTAATGTCTTCGTTTCGTTCATTTCCAATGGCAGAGGCAACATAGTCGATGGTAAAACTTATGTCTTGTAAATTAATGTCGACAACACAATCCAACAAACAGTGCGCCAATTTGACATCCGATTATCCTTGTAAAAGTTTGCTTTCTTCGCAAGGAAGTTAAATTACTTTCGTACATACCTAGGAACCATTTGAGCACCGGGGGTGGATTTCCATAGTGCGAAATGCACTTGATAACGCCGACCTCGCCATGCAGGGCGGTCAAATTGTGTCCTGGAAGGACCTGCGAGGCATTGTACTCGATGCGAGGACGTTGCGGTGCCACTGGAACAAAAAGAAACCACATTAGAGCGGACGTGGAAAAATTCGTTCGCATTTGAATGCGACATGCATTTGCGTTGTTTGCATTACAATATTTGGGAGTTTGGTTATTTCGTTGCTGTTCGCTCGAGGGCGCATGGCGTGGGATGCAAGTGGAAGATAAGTTGGGCGAATTTGATTATATCGATTTAAAAGCGTGCACTTCTTCGTCGTTGCGCGAATTGCATCGCTGCATATTGTTGCGCGCAGTTTGCGAATGATGCGGCATCGGCGCTGGCGGTGAAATGTGCTGGAAAATGCAAATGCACCGGAAAGAAGGCAATGCGAGATGCAGATGCAAAACCGCCAAACATGCTCACAATATGTTCGCCTGCTATTCATACGCCAGCAGTTTAATCGGTTTCAAATGCGCGAAAACGAACCGAATCTTTAGCGGAATGCTTCGAACTCAACTGGATTTTGTTGGAGGAATGCGAGTTGAATTCACAATATGTTTACATGTTTTCTTGTAAATACAGGACAATTAACGCTGAGTTGATTTTTCTTACATATTTTTGGAACCAAATTGTAAAATTTCATAATTAATACTTTGATGTCCCAACATTTCATAGCAATAATAGACAGGAATAAACGACATTCGAAGATAAAGTTTTGGGGAAAATGAGTAGTAAATGATGGAAATGCTCACAATCTGAAACTTAAAACAAAATTCAATTTCCCTCACACAAATCCACTCACAGAAATGAATCTCTTGTTTTGTGGCATCCTCAGCACTAAATAATTCTTAAGACCGAGACAGACACCAAAATGCTTTTCTTAGTCTTCTCGCCTAGTTGCTATTAATAGAAAATAACAATGCATCGATTTTTCCGGCATCCATTCGAACGAAGCTCGGTTAGCGCGTGAACAATTTGCCGCCCCCTTATTCACCA